>KV751380.1:370974-409837 GCA_001698575.1 Mola mola | reverse complement strand
GCCACTTTTAGCAACAAATATAGGCTTGTCATCGCAAAATCTTTTTCACAAAATGAAAAAGTTTTAACCGAATCCATACACATCTTCTTCACATCCACTTTTATTTAACATTCATATTTTCTGCACAGTCTGCCCAGTATGTTATCCATTACCTCCAGGAATGAATGCCAGCAAACCTTCTCTGTCGCTGTAACAAGGTCAGGAACGTTTGAGAAGTCCCTGTCACGTTCCTGAGTAGAAACGACAGAAATCCAGGGATACGTTCCAATATGAGATCCAGCAATGCCCCCCCTTTCTTTTTTCATTTGACTCTCTGTGACCTCGCGATATTTCTTTTGAACAGCGGGTCATCGGTTGAGCACATGCCTCTGAAATTGGCTGCAGGCTCCATCCGGCATTATTAACTCTACAGTTGGAAGCAATATGGCTCCTCGCCGGGAGGATCCTCGGCTGCCACAGTCGAGTACAAACATTCGTCCCTGTAATTAAGGGTCATGAGCGAAAGCTCAGCGTAATTAGTCACCGGGAGGGTCTGGGTTCGAGCGGCTACACCTCATGTCATTTGTCTTCCATGAATGCCAGTATGTGCTGTATGAATCAAACATTGTGCCTGCCTCCACGTCTTCGTTAGGAATATCAAATTAGTGGGAGTCATGAAGAGGAGGAGTAATTGTCAACAGTATCGAAAGAGCACCACGTTAATGACTTGTTTGCCTGCCAACAACAAATATGGATTCTGTTTTCTTTAACCTAAACGCTCTTGAGTAACTTTAGACGGTGGAAGTTAATAGTTCAATTCGGCGAAACCACATATTTGAAGAACCTTTAAAATACTTCCAGGAGAATGAACTGTCAGTGAGCAGAGGAGGGCGGTTGCGCAGTTTGTTCTGTGCTGTTAAATAGTTTGGGTTTAAAAGCGAAACGGCCGCTGTCAGAGGAGCTGGCGCCTCATTGATTTTAGGTGCAACAGGCACAGACTTGCAAAATATGCCATTACTAATGTCAACTCATGTGGCTCGGATGCACACTCAGCGTGACTGTAAAGGGGGTTCAAAATGTGGAATCTGCGAGGGGATGTGTTCACCTCCTGCCTCGTTCGTTCCTACATCCACGTTCCGACCCGTTTAATGAGACGAGGAGCCTAAAAAGAAACGCCCACGTGAGCCCAAACCCGACCGTCTGCACGCACAAACCCTGTCGGATTGTCGTCATTGTAGCACGAATACAGATGTGTTGATGACGCCTGTGTGACGCTTCAAACACAGAGTGAGCACCAAGTGCAGCTGGGAATCAACAATATGCAAATGAATACATCAGGCGTGCACATGCCTGCTCCAAGAGTCTCCCAAAGACGGACAAACAGGCCTGCAGAGACGGTGCATCAAATATGTTAAAACATTTTTTTTTTTTCATCATGAACTGACATTTCTGACTTTCATTTTGTTGTGTCTACATTATTGAGAATGCAAAAAGCCAATTTACATTAGGTTTTAACAAAAGTATCAAGCCCTTACCTTTAAAGGAAGAGTGGAGTGTGGGATCACTTCCTGAACACTGAGGGTTTAAAAGTTCACACAATGCATTTTTTTCTTTTTTTTCTTTTTTTCAGAATCGCTCTCGTGCAACTAACCACACTCTGAATGTTATCAAAGTGTGTGGTAAGATGGAGCAGATTCCTACAGTGAATTACCTGTGTGTTTTTGACTCCAGCTCCTCAGACACGATCAGAACAACTCAGCGCGGCTGCACAAAGCCAGCACACAATGAAGCACTTTATCACCTATTTTGATTACTTTTAGCCGTTTCAACCAATTTTAACTGAGGGTTAAAGTCAGCATTTTCTCCTGGAAAGTAATTTTATTTATTTTAGCTATTTAGCTGCTAATATTTCTATTCTCAGTTTATCACATAGCTCTCATGAAATGTGTTTCCGTTCTGAGTTACTGTGTTCAACACCTCAGCAGATGAGGTGAAAACATTTCACAGAAACAATAAGTTTTAAAATTCTCAGCTCAGCTCAGCTCAGCTCAGCTGGCGTTCACTGGCGGTCATTCATTAAGTTTCGGAATGAGCCGCTTTCTCTGCAACCGTTTAACCCACCTCCACCCCATCGCCTCCATCGGAACCCTGCCGTGCCTGCTCTGCTCTGGGGATCCTTGTTGCTGCTCTTCCTGTTTAGCTATTTCAAGTTGGTACATGAAAGGGCAGGGAAATGACTCTCCCTGCTTTAAAACTTTCCACGTATGCTCGCGGAAGGACAGGGAGATCCCAGAATGCCAAATACTGCCAAATGTCATAATTTTGCCATAAACATGTTTTTAACAAGGTGATTACATACAGATCAAAACCCAGTAACTAGTATTGTTTGTTTTTCATTGCTAATATTAAATTTCTGCCCCCAAATCTTTCTAAATCCTAAAGAAATGGGATCTTTAAAGCCTACTAGTTCACACTAACAGAACTCTTAGTCCGATCCTCCGCTCGCTGGCAAATTCTGTGATGTGACAAGAGAACCACCATATCTGAGATCAGACGCCTCCCTCTAGACTCATAGCAGAATAAATATCTAGCCTGAGTCTGCAGTCACAGCGTGGCACTGGATGACAGAGAACAATATTTAAGGCTGAAACAACATAACAAATGAAGTCTGACTTCATGCTGCCCACATGCGCCATTTCTTTTTTCTCACAAATTTCACATTCTTCTTTCCTTTCCTTGTGTTTCAAACCATAACAATTGTTTCTCAGATGCCAATTTAGAATTCACTCGTGGAGTCATTCGCCTTTCAAACTCTCGTTTCCTGCGTCACTTTGTGTGGCACTTTTCATTAAACCACTCCTCTTCTCTTTGCTCCTTCCAGCCAGAGCGCAGCGCGAGAGATGGCAGGAAAAGATGTGAGTGAGGGGAAACGAGGAGATGTTGGTGTTTCCTTGCTGTAAGCTCCTCCAGAAGCCTCCTCCAGCGCCCCGAGTCGCTGAAGACATTTGCTGTGTGTGCGCCAGCTAAGCTTTCGGTACGAATCCTCTCAATGTTCAGCTCAGCAGGTACGCAGCGATCTCAGCGGTTTCAGGTCAAAGTGAGCTTGACCTTTGACCTATAACCTCCAATATCTACTCAGTTCATCAGAACATTTGTGAAAATGTGTGCAAAGTTAGAAGACAACCCCTCCAGGCGCTCTTGAGATATCGTGGTCAAAAGAATGGGATAGAAGGACGGTCAGATGGACAGACGGACAACCCAAAACCATCATTACACCTCCCTGGTTATCGCCGCCGCGGAGACATAATAATATGACCTGTTGGAGAAGGTCAGACGTTATTCCAGGAGTCCTGGGAACGTGCTGAAAGCCCGTCTGGGGTCATCACGCAACGAGCTGCTTCTTCTGCTGCCCATCGCTCGGCACGCCTTGAATTCTGCGAGGCACGGCTGACTGACGGACTTTTAAGTTGGAGCTTTCACCACTCACAGGCTACAGGTGACCTGGATGACAGCTGATTAACCCCACTTTAAGAACAGGGAGAGCAGAGAAGAAGAAGAAGAGGAGGTTCAACAGCGATTATGAATCCAGAGACGATGCAGAACTGGCTTCAACCCAACATGTGCCTCCCATCCAACATCAGGATCATGTTCCGGATGTTTTGTCTCGTCTTAAGCCAACCAGCGGCAGCCCAGCATGAGAGAGAATGTATTTTTTCAAATATTTACTGTATGGAAAGGAAACTGAGGGGGAAAAAAATCTGTCTGGTGGAACTTGTTGACAGACTCTGTGGTCTGAGCGCCGACGACGGAAAAGCACTCAAGCTGTGACATCTTTGTCAGCTGTTACATGGCGAGAATTGTTGCTACAACCAAAACAGACACAAACCGAAGAGTGTGAACATGAGAGGGAAACAAAGAGGGATAAACACTGCAGAGGATGTTTGCAAAAAGAAAAAACCAAGAGGCTCACGCGAATGTAATACGTCCATATATTGAAAATCCACATATGGAGTATATGTACGTATATTTATAAAATGCATGTGAAACATGACATAATGTCCCACAATGGGAAGTGTTGTTAGATGCAGTCGCTGGTAACTCAAAACTGGATAAATGACAAGACAAACAAGGACAAAGGTAAACGAACAGTGTACTGAGAACCTAAAAATGAGTAAAAAACACCACAAGAGAACTGAAATAAACCATAAAAATATCCAGCATGTCACTAAGTTAAAGAAGAATGAAAGCGAAATGAATAAAATCGCTAAACGATGTAGTAATAATCCTTAAAAACATAAAAACCCTCAACTCATGATCAACCAAGGCAGCTTATTCCTACGACAGACTGAGTTAAACCAAACAGGGGGGTGAAAACGAAACAAACCTAAAACCCCAAAACAGGTCGATCAAAAGTGCAGCTTGTTGAGATACACGGTCAAATCAACATGTTTCCGTACTGACAAGTGTGATGGACAACCAGAAGCTCTGCGGCGTCCGCCTGAAGGTAACATGTTAAATTCATTAAACACAAGCTGTGACGGGTCTTAAATTGGCACTCAGGACCTGTCTAGATGAGATGATTTTTTTTTTACCATTTTCTCAATTTTGGATTTTAGCTGGACTGTGAGAGTGCTGAAGCCAGCTGCCATTAGGTCCAACTTGGCTCTGCAGCACTGCAGAATAAAACAGGGACTGTCATGGTTCCGCTCTCTGCTTTTCTTTTGGTAGCTGTGTTTTGTTCTGTCTCCGGTGTTGTGGTTCTGTTTTACTTAATTTCAGGCGCAGCTGACTTCCCTGTTTCCATGTTCTTCGCGTCCGATTCTCCTAGTTCTGCTCTAGTGATTTTTCGTTGCTACTTTGATCCCGTGGTTCCTAGTGTTACTAGAGATTTTCTGTTCAGTACTTTGCTCAGCCTTCCTAGCGTTGCTAGCGATCTTTTGTTTGTACTTTGCCTAACACATTCCTGGAGTTTCCAGCGCCTTTTGTTAATCGTTGTTTTGTTGTTCCAGCCCTGCCGGAACTGGAGAGCTCAGCCACCACAGCCGTGTCCAGCCCTGGTGTTCTTTGTCACTTTGTTCGGTTTTGATTCTTGTTTCTGTTAAATACATTTGTTTGGTACTTTAACCCCTGAGCTTCCCGTGTCCGCTTGTGGGTCCAGACTTCGCACGTCACATGGCCGTGACATCGTCAGTCAGTCAGGGTCTTTGTAAAAAGTTAACTCCAGTCCTTCTGTACGCCCAGTCAACAGCGAGCTCAAAACCACTGCATCATGGGAGAACTTGATGATGTAATGTCCAATGGCCAACCAGGGAGGAGATAAGATCACTTTATTGATGACATTTACATGTCACAGTGGCTCCACAGATGATAGTAGTAGTAGGAGTAAATTAAGAAATAGAATAATACTACCTTGTTTCATGGATATATACAGTATTTATCATTTATTCTATATGTAATTATTATAGACATTTGTGGTTGAAATTAATGCCAAAAAAATTATGTACACAAATATTTTTTTTATCTATGTTTTAATAAAGGTGCATATGTGAATTAAACATATCATTGACATATATGGTCACAACATATGATCTTTATCACATAGGTATTTAGAATATATGTACATATATACATTTTATTATGGGTATTTCAGGTTTCATAAACTCATTTATCCAGAGAATGAGTATTAAAATATCAGCCTATAGGTAACCTGGCGATGTCAGTCTTGGTAGAGGAACATATGTGCCAAATGTTACATTTCTCTATGAGAATTTGCAACATGTTTATACACTTGAGTTACTCAAAACTGAAGAGACGGAGCAGATTAATCCACACAAAGTGAACCAAAAAGCTTTTAGACGCTGCCAAAGGATAAAGAGATGTCAAGCAATGTCTAAATGCCGGGTACCATTAACTGGCCAACCGGTTCAGTCACAATCAAAATGTCATCTTTGTTATGATTTTGACAAATTGTGCTGTAAGACTGAACATGTTCCCGCGACCACGGTCTTCCCAGGGCGGCTCTTTCATGCAGTTCCCACACTGTGAAGCCAACGGAGCAGTTACGCTAACTTCCAACTCTCCGTTCGGCACTAAATCAAGTCGAATAGGAACAAATGAATAATAACTTAATCATGCGACTCTTCTAGATTTTTGCGTACATCATCAGACCCCGTGGATGTCTCCCATATCAAAATGAGTCCGTTTGTGGTGGGCCCGGGGGTTTCAGCAGTCCTTCTGGGCCCCTGTGTCATCTGATGTTATACAACACTTCGCAGGGCTCTTCCTGGGGGCTCAGTACATATTTTTCTTAAATGTTTCCCTTAGTTACCTTTAAAATTCTTGGCTGTAATCAGTGTGCTATTTTATTCCTGCTCTACCATCTTCTGACTTTTAAACTAGTCTACTATACGCTGCACAGTGCCAACACCGGCGTTGTTCTGCCACACGTGTTTGCATCAGACACAGATTTCCAGGAAGAAGAGGAGGAGCTACTTGTACAAGGTCGCCTTGTTTCATTCAACAGCGTTAAGCCCCGCCCCCGCAAGCTTCCTGCAAGTCTTAAGCCTTTGAGCTTTTTCACCTGTGCTCTGTGAAACGGTCAAATCAGTCATCGGGAGCCGTCAAAACCCGGCTCGTCTAGTTTGGAAACGGGACACAACGGGACTCAGGTGTGTGTGTGTGTGTGTGAACAGGAAGCAGCGTGTTCCTGGATGAACGATGGTTAAAGATGGAGTCACACCGAGGTCGGCCTGTGTGCGGCGGCAGCCCATCGACCCAGTAAATCCAGCGGGATTGAAACGTAATACTTGTGGGGTTTAGTGGAGGGACGGACCGGCTGACATTAGCACCCCTCCCTCAAAGATCCTTTTTGTCTGAAGCGTTCGGCGGTGGATGGGGCACGGCCGACGGGCCGCCCCTCGTGCTCTGCCGAGCAGTTGTGAAAACACGCGCACAAACCAGGAACCTCCGGCTGAGGAACGATGGAGGCGCTTTGAGGGGGTGGCGAGGGTAGAGCGGAGACAGGAGGGGGGCAGAAATTGAGGAAGATTATTGTCCGAGGCCTTAATCGCGTCTGTGAGGCAAGGCCGGGCGCTTTTAAAGAGAGAGACTGGGTCCTGGAGTCAAGTAATACTTGTTCCTTCTGGAGTGAGGAACACCTGTCAAAACAAGCTATCGTGAGAATGCACGGCCCGGCTAGCGGAGGGCACGAGGGAGGGTTTATATGAAGTAAAAGCTGAGGTGAAATTTTACTCAAATTGTCAGGATGAACCAGGTTTTGAGAACGCGGATTAATCCGCTGAAGTTTCCATGTTTTATCATTTCACCACGTTAAATTAGATTTAATGCTGAGCAACGGATAGCTGCCGAAGTAGAAGCAGATGTCTGCAGAGTGATCAAAATTAATGACAAATCTAAACTACAAAGTCACCCATCGCATCAGTCAGCATTTACTAGATGCGCGTTTGGCACCAGTTGCAGCCTTGAAGCTGTGGAAATGTTTCTGTCAATTGGACACTGAGACCTTTTTTTTTTTCCTCATTCGTCTTCACCAAACACGCTCGCGCTTTGCATTCGTACGTTTGATTCCCAGGGTGACGAGCGGGAGCTGAGGACACGTTGATGCGTCAGAACGGTCAGTTTCCTTTCTACAAGGTTAAGCCCCGCCCCCACCGGTCACCTGGACTGGTTCCTGAGGTTTTTTTTCTTAGTGGAGAACCCGGGTGTCAGAATTGGTTGTTTGGAGACAAAAGCATAAATCCTCAGCCGTGATGTTGACTGCTTTTTTAAGGCCATGATGTGCGTCCTGCATAAAAACACTCCAGCGTCATCGGAGGTGCGCCTTAATGACGTTTGATGAAAACATTCTGTATTTTTTTCTAACTTGGGCCCACATTCTAATTATAAAGACATACAGATGTGTCCCATGAGATTCGTCACTGTGTATTTTGCAGCTCCAGACCCAGAAGCTGACTGAGAAACCTTTCAAAGCGCTCGCAGATTAGAGGATTGCGCTGCCCTGGAGGGGGCGCACTTTGTGTTTTGACTTGCAGCTAAGCTGCTGCTAATATGGCACATTAGTTTACAGAACTAAACAGGTGCCAGAGAGAAAGTGAAGGCTTTCATGTCAGAATCCGTTCTGTATCTAACGCGCTCGGCAGCGAGAGGCTGTTCACACTCAAGTGCCATCAAAGCTCTTTCTAGCACCGTGGTTCTTTTGCGCTTGGCTACTTTGGAACGCAACCTATTCAAGAGAGTGTTTGATAGGACGCAACTGGACTTCTTATCTTGTTACATGAAATTGTCACTGTCACAAGAAACCTGGGGTGAGGGGCAAACACTCTCCAGTGATCGCCAGATCGCCCCCCCAGGCTGGTGCTTTCAACCACGTCCTCATTTTTTGTGATTGTCTCTACCCACTCTGGGTTAAATACCTGGGTTTCCCGCACTGACCCTCAGAACTGAAGAAGCCTTTCGGATGAGAGGCGAAACGTCTTCAAACAAGATAAGAAGTCCAGTTGTTTCCCACTAAACACTCCGAGATTAAGACGACCTGGATGACTGAGAACCTTCACGGACCTATTTAAGTGAGTCGCGTGTGCGTGTTTACGCAGCCCCGTCGCCCCTGCAAAAACACTCAGGTTACGACGCTTTTAGCTGTCATAACACTGAATGTTTGGACTCGCACTGAACAAAACCGCTAACCAGACATAGCAACCCGTGTTTAGCTGCGGCGGGGCCTCGGCGGGCTGCTCCACTGCAGGAGGGAGCACGAGAGTGGGCAAACGTCCACTCATGCCAGACAATAAAAAGGAGGAGACGGCGAGGAAGATATAAATAAAGAGGGAGAGGAGATGGCGAGAGGAGGGGGGCACCGACTGACTTTGAACTCGCTCTCAAAGAATGTTTTTGAACGTTGTTTATCACTTTTTTGACAAAGGCAGGGAGACATGAAAGCAGATAAAAACGGGTAGGCGCCCGGACTGGAGGAGAGATCCAGAGACAGAGAGAGTGAGAAGCCCTGATCAACGCGAGCTCCTTCCCAACTGGATCCTCCTTGATCCGCTTCCAGCCCGCCGGGCTCGCTGAGGGTGGTGCTGTTACTCTGCGGAGGCTGCTTGCAGGTGATGCGTGATCCTGCGTGACGCGCTGGTTCGGGCTCATGCTTCCAATCAGCGTCCGCGCTGTGCAGGAGGGAAGAGAACCACAAAAATGTACCAATGCATCAAAAAAAAAAAAAATCGAAGAAACTGAACATTTATTCTAGAATTAAACACACAAAAATGTTTCCTACATTTTACAATTTTAATTTTGGTCAAAACAACTCAATTTAGTAAAAACTTTCAATGTAACTGTATGAGCTGTACGTCAAAATTAAAAGAAAAGAAAAATATATAAAAAGTGAGATACAAAAATAATAATATTTCACTTTATGTGTAATTAATATGTGTACGGTGACAAATGTAAACATTCACTGATATTTGCCTGACGGTTCATTTCCCTTTTTGCTCACATTTTCCATAAAAGCTCATCTAAACTATGTTGAAGGCGACCCGAATATGTTTATAGATAAACGAAAAATTAAAATTAAATCTAGATGTAAATCGTCGCGGTCCAATGAAAAACAAGTATCGCCGAAATGCGACTTTTTTTTTTTTTTTTTTTCTTTCAGGAGCATGAAACTGAAACCGTTTTTTTCAAAAACTCTTACAAAATAAACCCCCAAATAGACATTAAGGACGGATTTCTGTGTTTCTGCAGAATAATGAACTGCTCTCCATCGGCCATTTTGATCCCCGACACTAACAGCTGCTGGAGAATTTTGTACACTGTTTACAGTGAAAATCGTCAAAAGTGGAGATTCTTGTCTTTCATCGGACAGTAACAACATTATATGATTAAAAGTTCAATCTAAGCGTCTCACTGAATGTTAATATTTAGAAAATATGAAAATAGTCCAAACGTAACATCCATTGACTGGTGTTTCCCATTATAAATTGGTACAAAAAAGACTATTACCTGCAGAAACATCCTCTTCGTAACAAAACAACAGTAAATCCATTGACTGCATTTTTGAACATGATAACGTAGTCAACTTAAACTATTCTACATTTATAATAAATGTCAAGGCGGAAATGGATCATAGTGGGATCGATGAATCTGCAAAGTTGTGGCTTTAGCATCTTCTACCAACATGTGGAATAAAATCTAAATACGGCGCAACACTCGATGGGAAGATAACAACACATCTGGCCTATAAGAGTCTCCAAACAAGTGAAAGTTTACATCCAGATTTTTAGTAAAAGAGGAGATCACGTTATTTCTGCTGTCTGCTTAGTCTCACCTGTCCTGCTCGACTACAAGAGGAATGAGAGATGAAAGCAAACACTGACGGCATCCAGCCAAGAAACAGTCCTGCACATGAGTGTCCTTTCAATACTTTGCTAACACACTGGACCAGGTGTAATCGCTTTTCTGAGCTTTGCGCCAGGCTCGCACCCCTGCAGGAGTTTTTTAAAATCCTAATTGATTTTGAAATGGTGTTGCATGACAGACGTAAGCAGAATCTCTACAGATGTTGTTTCCTAATGTGAAACACACACGTAGACGATCTGAAACAATGGAGCATCAAACGCTACAGGAGTTCAAGATTAACATGCCAGAGTGAGCGGCGAAGGCAGCGTTCATGTTATCCCTGGGAAATGGAGGCAACCTGTGGCCAGAATGTGTGTCCCTAATGTGGATGAAGAGTGGGCGTCGGCCTGTCATCTGGACTGGTAAGTGCTAGCGTTTAGCCTAATTATCGTTTTGAATATAAAAGTCTCCGCATATCTACAACAAAGTCAAATGTTCCTATGATAGTGTAACTTTCACATACTGAGGCCTACTTTCAATTTCAACAATGCGTGCAAATTCTGGCGCCGTTTCCAGTAAAACGTTTAGTCGGTAGCGATGCCATGTCCTCCGTAAAGCCTACATTTTTAAGTATAGTTTCCAAAGTGGCGATTATTGGAATAGTAGTAAGACAAAGCTGGATGTGTTTTGGAATTGTGTGTGTTTGTTTTACGAGGCAGAAGGTGTACGGAATATACAGTATTTTCCCGTTTAGTAGGGAAAATACCTGTGAAAATGTGTCGTTGTTTTGCTCGTACGAATGTGATCATCTGCAGCTGAAACAACAGATTGTCATTATTGGTGACACGATGATATTTCACTCATTCGGTGACACCGTAACATAAGACTCCTTTTGATTGGCCAACATGAGTGACACTAACCAGCACTGATTGTATTGGATCATATTGGACGGACAAAAAGTGGTTTTAAGTTTCTTTTGTAACTGTCAGTAATACTCACTCTAAATTCAGTCAAATATTAATTGAAATTGTTCAGTTTTGAAGTATCCAGGATGAGCTCTTCAATTTTTGTCAAATTTCTTTGGCGTATTTGTCACAACAGTTCTCAGTCACCTCAACAGAACAACAACAAAACTTAACACACGACAGTAAAACTGCAGTTCATTGTGACGTCAAGCCATGAAGAGATGCCACCATTGAAAACACTTAGTGTCTTTATCTTTCCTCTGTTCTTTCTAAGTGCATTAAAGCCAAACGTCCACCCTGTTGGAGGACTGTCCTCTGCTGTTTCCAGGGCAACCGCCAACTGCCATCCCAGTCAACCCCATCCGCAACACAAACAGTCCTACATGTTTTCTCTCTGTTTAATTCCAATTAAGGTTACCCGCCATGGTTAATCACACCATTACCCCGGGGACTGCTGAGAGTCTTCCAAATAGATTCTGAGTATTATCCTCATGATTGCTCTAATGAGACAGTTTTTTTTATACATTTAATTACCAAATGAAGTTCACTTGTTTGTGGAACTGAAATCGGCTTGACTGCTCGAGCGCTGCTGTTTAAACATTCACTCCAGTATTGCAATTATTCATCTGAGCACGCTCCCATCGCACACTGAAACTTCCTGACGCTCCAGATGTTTGCACGCATGCGGTCAGCGTCAATTCACCCACAAGTTGGAAAACACTGATCACGTTTGCGGATTTTCTCCGTGTTGGCTGTGCAGTGACTTCGGTAAACGGTGAGTGGGTGTTTGGTTCGTCCCCTGAGGCTGGAAGGCAGGCGTTCAACGCAAGAAAAAGAATCTGAAGACTGTCACATATCCGGTCCCAGCGCTGAGCTGTTATCCGCCTCTGCTCGACGCTGCCTGTCTTGGATTCTCTGCGGCCTCTGAGGTCTCTGATAAAAGCTGCAAACGGGTGAATCTGGGTCATTCTTTAAAGTGAGGTGTTGTTTACTGCAGCGGTTCTCTACCAGAGGACCCCAGAGCATCATTCAATAGGCCTCAGACCTAGTGCCGCTGCCAGTCTTTCAAATTTTTATTTAATTGAGTTATTATTTGAAGGTCTTTTCAAAAATAATCTTGACGTTTGTTTCCCCTCCATTCAAAAATAAATAAATAAATGAAAAAAAATCCTGTGCACATGTCCGTCATTTTACAGAACATCTCCGTATACACAATAATGCAACAATGTTTTGTTTTTTTAATCACAAAAACGATGCAGGAGAAGATACTGTGTCAGTTAGAGAACCCTGTGTCATCGCATGAAGTGAGGACATACAGTATGTTACCCCGATAATCACTAAAGTCATTCATTTAGGAAGGTTGACCAATCAGAAATGGGCCCTACGTTACCAAAGTTGCGTCCATCTGATACACAAATGAGCCTCTTAAAGAAATGGCACTTACTAGTTGCCATGTTCTCCAAACCTACACAAAATATACACCAAATTCAGACCCAAATTAGCAGGTGAAGCAGAATGTAAAATGGGTCGGTTTGTAAAAAATGGACTCCATTCCGTTGCTGTTGCTTTTTCCTTCTGTTACAACCACAAACGTGTCGACAGACAGGATCATATATGTACCTCTGACTGCATCCAAGAGTTTTGCCAGCGTTCTGAATTCCACAGCATTTTTTTTACCTGAGCTGATGGTGGAAGTAGGTAAAGACTGAGCGGTCCCATTTCTTTCCCGTCTCTTGGAGGTGACAGGAGCTCGACTGACAACATTCCCAGGGAGGCCACCCAGATGATAAATGATAAATACCAGCACCTGCAGAGTCGTCAAACACAGGAATTGATCATGTTGTACCCACAGACTGGCAACAAAAGCCATTTGTTAGTGGAGCGTTTTTGTCCAGTATTTAGTCACTTTACAGAGTTTCTACGTAAAGTAAAACTGGGATTCCAGGATCGCTAGTTCAGATCCACTCTGATGTGGGCAAAATACCCAATAACTCTTCCCAAGAGCTCCTCTGTCCTGTGTGGTGAAGGACACAGAGGAGCCACTCTGATCTATGATGTGACACAAACGCAGGAAAACATCACCTGGTGAGACTCATAAGGTAGCAACTCCACTCCCCCTCCCCTCCCGCTGTCTCCATGGAAGCTCCGCCCCGCCCTTTAAACAGTGGCAGAGTCCTGCCTCACTGCTGTGTATGCGGTTATGCGACATTGTATCGGCCTTTCACCATCTATGCGAACGTGCTCGTGGAGCCTCCTTAGCAGCCAGTAGGGACACCTGCTCTCTGAAATGACCCGTGGTTGGCTGAAAAGTACCATCATGTGGTAGATGTAGGTAAAGCCTCAATGCAGAGCCTGGAGGAGGTGCAGAAGTGTGACCCTTTTTTTCACACCACTTCCATTACAATATTGAAATTGACAAATTTCTGGCCAGCGCACACCAAGGCTTTAAGCGAAGCCCTCTTCATGCACGCCCCTTTACCTCTTAATGTCGACAATATGTATCAAACTAAAACATACTGATTAAAAATTGAATATTTTCCTGTTCAACTTGCATCTGCCAATGATAATAAAAGCAAGTGTTAGTTAAAGTAACCAGACAGGAGGGGGGGAAATGTAGAACTGTTGGCATTGAAACAGCAAAGTTATGCCTCCGTTAATGGCAGAATGACTTATGTTCAAAGTTTTACTGTCGGGTTCAGGCCACCGACAAACCGTCCGTATGTATCAGGACTGCAGCCAGCCTGCTTTTCATCTTCATCTGCAACATGCATAATGTATAAAACTGAACTCGGGGCTTTGAAGATTGCACATGAAAGGTTATGTGTTACATAAACGCAGCACTAAAACGGGGAAGTTGTCTTATTATTGCTCCTCACTGCTGTAATGATCACTGTGTCCGATCATTATTGGGATGCTGGAACGTGCGTCTTCATACGTGGTCCCTGCTGGGCTAATTTACTGATTTCAGCTCAGGGGCCTTAATGCCATGAAAACAGAGAAAATCGACTCGGCGGGACTTTGTGGTATTTACACAGAGTTATTGTGATCACAGAGAGCTTCCCAGAGATTAATGCACCTGTAATACAGCCAGCGTAAGAGTACTAAACATGGAGGCTTCCTTTGAGTCTCTTTAGTCACGAATGAAGAAAATTAGGCAAAATCTGCAGTTTATATCTCATCTTTCTTTATCGTTCCCTGCTTAAAGAATGGAGTAATGCATAAGAAATCTTTGATGGAGAAAAAATGGACTATTATTAAACTGGAACCCTTTAAAAATTCCACAATGTGTAAATGTATTTTTAATTTTACAAGTTGAACTGCAGGAAACAAGACGTCTCCATCTTTCTGAAGGCTTCAGGTTTCCACATTAGACTTGTTTATGTGGACTGTTGGACCAGAACTGGCCTCCAAACGTCTCACAAATCATGCTGGTAGGCTGGCCTCCTAAAATGTGATTTTCCAGAGAAAATCGGCCCTTTGTGTTGTCAGCCAGTGCCATAACCCTTCCCTGATGCAATTCATGCTGTTTGGTATCCATGATGAGACTCTAAACCCCCTCTTAGGTGGCGCAGTCAGGGTTTACCCACTGAACGGTGGTGAATTCCGGTTACATTTAGGCACAAATCCAATTTTGTATTTTTGCTCTGGCATCCTCCTGCATCATCTGTTCGACTTGTCTGAAATGGCTCCACGTGTCTTCTGCATTAAATCCTTATGTTGCCCCTTAGGGAGAAACTGGCTTCAGAGCACATCTACGAGTGTACCCGAGTTGTGCAGAACAGACCAAAATAGGCAGGTTTTTCCAAATTTCTTCAGACTTGCACTGTTCAATCACAGAAAGCTCGCTCACGCTCATCCACCCAACCCTCAACAATAGCGTGGAAAAATACAGCTGTAAGTATAAGCTTCAGCCACCCGAACATTAAGTCAGTCCCATTTCGACAGATGTCAGCTTTTTATACACAGAAGCAAACACAGGGTGTTGTCAGAAAATCAATTAAAGATGACGTGGAGCTACAGAAAGGTGATAGCTCTTCAGGAAAGAGAAATATTCCAGCTAGATGGACTAAACTTCAGTACTAAAGCTTCTTCATCATTCCTGGAGACAAGAAAAAGAGGTATTGCATCAGATTTTTGGTCATTCTGTCGCACACAAACTGTGTTTTAGGTCGTTGAAAATGCCCATTTTGAAAAAGTCTCTTCAGAGTGAAGATTTTCATTACGTGCTCTCTCGTTACGTTCCCCTGTGTACCTGTGTTTTTTCCCTGGTTGCGCCGCACTCTTGTTTCCATGAAGCGATTTGTGCTGGTGTTGATGTTGGACTTTCTGCATGCCTGTATACACACACACACACACACACACACACACACACACACACACACACTGCTATACCAGAACCGGTATTGAAGTTTCGTCTTTGCCTCTGACTGGCGTTTCATTTAGCCATATCACCACCTGTCGACTTGGCAGCATTTGACAGCATTTAACAGTGTGATTTTGTGTTTTCATGTGGATGAAAGTGTTTTGGAAAACCTCCATATTTTAAAATCACCGGTGCTAAAACGCTACAATAATTCTACAACAGCATAAAAAAAAGGGCACTAATGCAACACAGCCAAAGTATTTTTATTATTCTTTTTATTTCGGTGTCATTCGCAGTGTGACGCGTTGACACGTTCACACAGCCGTAAAAGGTGAAGTGAAGACGAATGACAAGACACCCTGGGGCTTTTTCTCTATCAGCAACCAACAACTGAGAAAACCTGTTCCAGCATTTTCCCCCTCGCAGACGTGTTTACGTCTGCCCGTGTAAACTCCTTCTGTCTTCAGCTATCTCGGGAAAGAAAATAATAAACTTTACAGATAGAGCAAATTGTGTTAAAGACAGACACTCCCTCCACGTTTGATTGACAGGTGCATAAAGGACTGAAACAGAGATTAGCGCTTAGCAACAAAAATGGAGACAAACACAAAACGAGAGCGCAACGCGGTGCCAAGATGTGCATTGCGGAGAAATCTCTGCAGTTGTGACACATTAAATGTGCATGTGCTGCAGTGTGATGAGTGAGTGAGGAGCCCTCAGATGTTTGTTCACGTTTTCTCTTGTGTCGGGTGTGAGAGCACCGACGAGAGGCTTTATTGGTGCGAGATCGTTTCTACACTCTCTCGCTCTGTCAATGACATCTCTCATTTCTCACGAAGACAGGTTTGAGTCGAAGCTCCACTCAGCTCTGATCTGAGGTGGTGCTTCTATAAGTGGTGGTGGTAGCTCAGCCCTGCACACACTTTTCCCACCGGTTCGCCCATAAAGTGGAGAATGTGCCTAATCCTGAGCAGAGTTATGACATATGGTCAGTGGATTAGGCGATCCGGGGCCATCTGAAGATGTGAGCGGAATGCTGTTCCCAAAGGGGAGAGGGAAGGTAAATAAAGGAGACAATGCCGAGCAGGAAGTATGGGAAAATATTGACAGGGCTGACCCCGGTGCTTAACTGATTAAGGCCAGTAACATCTCACAGATGTCTACCTAACAGACACCAGTGGGATTTCTGAGGACGTCAAAAGAGGCGCCTCTCGCTCGGACCAGGAGTTTAAATTGTAACGTTCCATTAAAAGTGGTGACGCTCTGATTTGTTTTGCACCGTCAGTTTAAAAAGCGATTAGAAGCAAGAATCCCCAGAACAGGAGCCTGAAACCCAAAGCAGTGTGACAAGACACATTTAGGACCTGAAACGAAAACATCGGAATCACGTTTCATATTTTAAATGGACTTACATTAATGTTACTGCTGCAGTTTAAACACCTGTCTTTTCCAGCCAGTAAGTCAGCTTGTGTTTCTTCTTCAGTGTGTTTTGGTACATTCCTGTCTTTGATTTAACAGCAGCCATTTGCCTTGTGTTAAAGATTTGCCTCCCCTTCTCTTTTGTCAAATTATTCCCTTAATCACTAAATTAATAACTTTTATTTCAAAATTACAGCTGGTTTCTATGTTGCTTCCCTCCCACAGCGAGCCGGGACATCAAAAAATTAATAATGTGCTCCAGTGATGTCGGGTTCTTTACCACCCTCGAGTTTCCTGTTTATGTCCCACTAAGTTGGTAAATGAGTGATAGCAGCTGTTCTACATTTCCACAGCACATGACCCTAATCAATGCTTTTCCCCAGCATTTCATAGTGAAATCAGAATAATCAATAGGTGAAAAGTCATCCGATATTGACGAGCTTGATCAGTCCGACTCAGTCAGGGAAATCACAGTGCTCACCGTCGATCCTCAACTTTAAACCTCTCCACAGATATCTCTGAGAACTCCCAGCATCCTTTCTCTGTTTCTGCACAACACGGCCCCGCTACGTAATAAATCACATTTCCATCTGCCTTTTAGATCTTCAACAATGTGGACATTCCGTAGACTGTAAGAAGTCAACATTGTCCAATGTGGTGCTGCGTGTTTTCCATCGGACTGCGACGATATAAAGAAGTTTCAGACGTTCGAGCGGAGAGATGACAACCATTTTTATTTCAGATTTTGTCCACTAGTGGCGCAATCGAGCGATTCTTCTAATCATGTTGGGCCTCTTTCACAAACAAACCTTTGACAGGCAAATCTGGGATTTGTCAGCATTTTCTCACCCAGCTTGGTTTGACCGTTCGTACGATGAAGGCCTGGCATTAAAACCACATTTATTAACAAATCTCTAATAGACAGCGATATTTAAAACGTCGGCAAATGTTCGTCCATGCCGTGAGCGTGTACACGATGATGCACATACGGAAATGTGACAGTTTTGGTTCTCGTGCAGTTGTTGAGTAAGAGCATTTCTACGTAAATATTAAGATAAGATATGCTTTCTTGTCAAAGTTTATTGGTCTTGTGCGTTTTTAAAAAAAAGTAACATTGCTCCAAAGTGCTGTACGACCTTAAAATTCCTTAAAATCAAAAACAACAGATATTAAAATAAATCCATAGAATATGTAAAAGATTAAAAACACAACAAAACAGTGCAAACAGGTGCGTCTTGGGCTGTCCGAACAGGGAAATCTGCGTAGAGGCCCCGTGTTTCTGTCCCCCTGCTTGTCAGATATCAGCTTTTTGTCACGGCTGAAAGGTTAAACATACAGTAGCTGCGTTATAAAACCATCTGGGTCAGTATCGGGCAACTAAAACAAGAAAGTCGCGACCTCAGTCATGTAGCACAACAAGCATGCTGGTGCACGTGATGCACCGCGTCTCTTTAATGGGACGTTTCTTACACGATTTCAGGGCTTGAAGTTCGAAGTTCAAGTTTCAGCTTCTGCTGCCAAGTTCACCTGCAACTGTGTAAAGATGTCCTGTGTAATTTAGCATCAGAGCTAATGAATGAAAGAGTAACAGGGTTTGTACTTTTCTAGCTGGTGAAAACAATTCATTCAAGTCCGCACAGGCGAGACCCAAAAATCTGAAGGCGGCGAATTCATGAAATTCAGACGGAACCCCAACTATCTTTCTGCCACCAGTGAACGTATGAGATATTTAAACCTGGGATCTACCTTCACATCCTCTCTTGTATCTGGCAAAAACAAGCGCTGTTACGCACCACTCGTGTTTGTTTCCTGTCCTCGTAGCCAGCCTGATTACTCAGCTCTCAGATCAATACCCAATAACTCCTCTGCTGGTTTTTCCTTGAGGATGGAACCCGAAGGACAAAGTACAGTCAGAATCGCCTCAAGGAAGAGACGAGCGGAAACCATGACACAAAGTATTTTGAAATAGGAAGTTTCATCATGAGTGAAAGACGTGAAAACACCAGAACCAGAATATTTCAGTGCACGTTGATTATTTTTGAGGATTAGTGAAATTTTCAAAATAAGAGTACTACATTTGAGATTTTCTTTTTTTTTTTGAAAAATGTGGACGTGTGTGTGACAGTATAGATTTTATTTCCGTTTTTTAAAATGGTGACAACTCTTTTGAGTTATGTTTACAACACCAATAGTCTATAAATGATTGATCCTCTCTTGCTCAGGAACAATAATTGGCCTAACTCATTACTGCAGCTACCTCTGACTAATGATTCTGGTTCTATTGTGCGACAGCACAACATGATAAAAATGTGTTTTTCTGGTTATTTTAATTAAAATCTAACAGATCACAAATATTAAAGCAAGAGTTTAGAAAGTTGTGCAGGAGAAAATGTGTGTAACGTATTGGGTTACATATATGAATTCCACCGTGTTGTAACTGTAACTGTTGTGGCTTCGTCACAGCGACCTCAACAGCCTGCGAGCGTTGCCAACTTCCTCCATGTTTTGTCTTCAAGCTCCTCCGGAGTGTCTTCGTGCACGTGCTGCGGAGATGTGACTGCGCAAAGTTCGCGACGAACCGTTCGTGGGAATTTGGGGTGCAGAGGAAGAAAAGCCCAAAGTCAGCTGCAGTGCGGTTTTAAAAGAGACATCTCTAACTGACAGCTTGCTCCTCCTCCTCAGTGTTTCAGACAGAGTCCTGTCGAGGGTTCTCGTCTTTGCTGGCCTTGGTCACACACACGCACTCGGTTTCCCTTGCCTGCACACAGCATGACACATAAGCACTGAAACGCCCACGTGCGATCCTGTACACACACTTGTATGTGTCATGTACGGCACATGCTTGCACCCACACACACACACACACACTTGCCGGGAGGGAGGAGTCCTCACTAAAAGACTTGTAATTTGTGTTGTGCCAACAAAGGCTGGCTAATCCTGCGGAGTGCTTTGTCGCAGCTGCTATTGTGTGTTTGTGTGGATATGTGTACGTGTGCGAGGGAGCGAGGGGGAGTTAGAGAAAGGAGAGAGAGAGAGGTGGTTTTTTGGGGAGAAAAAAGAGAAAACTCAGCTTGATTACTGACTCGTTTTTAGTGTGTGTGTGTGTGTGTGTGTGTGTGTGTGTGTGTGTGTGTGTGGCTCTTTGTCCCAGCTGTGTGTGCATATCTGTGGGGGGGTGGCGGTGTGTATTCGTCGCCTCCCCCTCCTGCAGTTTTCTGCATGACAGAGCTCATTTCAGCCCATCTCCTCCTCGGCTGGACTCAGACCTCTGCTCCTCAGGCGGCCTGTGGTGTTCAGGGGTCGTGGGGGGTCGTGGGGGGTCGGGACAGGCGGGGAGGGCCGCAACGCTTGTTGGAGTCGTTTAGCTTAAGACGGGGATGATCTCTCTGATATCTGCCAGGGGGTCTCGGCCGAGTTGAAATAAAGTCACCAATGTGTGACAGGTGGAAAGAGAGCGAGCTAATAGCTTTGGAGCGGCGAGGACCCCCCCAACCCCCCGATCCTGCCCCACTCACAGACTTAAAAGCATTTCCTCAGACTTACCCTCCGATGGCAGAGAGGCAAACCAGCGGGACGCTAATCAGAATTAGGCAAATTCATCAGCTGTCACGAAGTCTGCAAAGAGGGGGCACAGGTACCACAGGGCAGGTCTGCCGTTCACTCCCAGTTCTAGAAAATTCCTCTGTGTCAAGAGTCCTTTGGTAGGAATTTACTGAGGGGCCTCGGCGTTCGATCCGGTGGCCTCGGGGAAGCAACTGACACGCAGTCGGCACATTTCTGCGGCGAAGCGAACTCCCCCCGTTCCGTGTCTGTGTGCCGGTACCATGTGACGGAGCTCCCAGGTGCAACCGTGTGCATGTGTGAGCAAACAGACGTGCAAAATACAGCTTCAACACAGCAGCACGCTGACTACTGGGGGGAGATAGCAGAATGTTATATCGCTTAGCTGTGATGTTGCAATAAAATTGACTTCTAAGAGGACTATGGCCACTCAATTGCTCTGCTTATCACAACAATCAAGTTAAAGATGTTGCATGGAAAATAGATAACTTTCCTCCCCCCCTCAGCATTTCCAGGCGCTATCATTCGGAAAGAGCATTGGCAACATGGCTACTGCTAGCAGCCTGGCTACCGTCCAAAACAAATGCATCAGTAAAAATTCCATTTGGATCTAGAGACTCTGGTCCCAGTTGGCGAGTCTGACGATAAGTAGGGCAGATTCTGTTACTGTTCCAGTAGAATTAATGTCAGCTTGGAACGGTCAAATCCCAGAGATAAGGGGAAACACACAGCCTCTCAGTTAATGGTAGCAGGATATTCTCAAATGTAAAAGCTGCATTAAGACTAGGAGCACAGACAAGAACAGACAGGAGAATGTCTGTTAGTTGCATGGACCATTTAGCTGGAAAGGGCTATACAACAATGTTGGGCAAGTCATAATAAATCGCCTTTTCATCACTGACTACACTTCAGAAATCAGTGATCCAGATGTAAAGGTGCACTGGAAGGTTCACCAGACTTGAAGGATGATTCCAAATATCTCCATTTGCAGACTTGTGGACTTTACAGGCACTCCACGACAACTAAACCACAAAACTTTAGGCAAAACCGAAAAATGCATAGCCAGAAAAGTAAAACAGTAATCAAAAATTCTGAATCAAATACATGAGTAAGTGATTAAATGCTGGAGTACAGAAACCTGAGAACTTCATGAGAATTTGTCGGTCAAAGCTGGGGTTTTTAACTTCTGGGATTCAGGCATGAGACTCTATGGAAGCAACTCTGCTCCCTCTCACCTACCTGTTCCTGCTCTGTAGCTCCGCCCCCCCCTTTTGAACAATCGTTTTGACATGTCGACCTTCCTTTTTTAGCTCTTTTCTGATAGAGCATCTTTTCCTGCTGGGAGGTCGGCCATCGTATCGGCCTTTCACCATCAATGAGGACGTGCATGCACAGCTACCTTTTATAAAACAGCCAACATGAACGCTTTCTCTCTTAAATGACCTGTGATTGGTTGAAAAGTACAGTCACAGGTGGATTCCAGTAAAGCCTGAATACAGAGCCTAGAAGTGGTGCAGAAGTCTTGAATTACAATGTTCTCAAAGTTTATTATGGAATTTTTGCTCATCGACGCCAAACAATAAAATGACGTACCGCAACTCTAGTGCAGACAAATCCTGGAGACAAATCATGAGTCAACATGATTACATACATAAACTGGACTCGAACTGACAACTTCTGTTCCCAAACCCTGTAGCTGGCTATAAATAGCAACAGCTGAAATGAAAAGTCTGGATGAACACCAAACAGCGACGTTAAAGCACAAACACCTGCCCAGCAGCGTGTGAACACCTATGACTGAACACCTACGGCAAGTGTTTACCATCAGTTGTGTAACACCTCATCAGGACAGGCTGTCTCACAGTAAACACCAGCAGCTCCGCGCGACACATCGGGGCCAGCTGAAATGGAGCGATGATTGACAAACACTGTGACATATCTGCAGCCTGCGAGCAACACACCCCCCCCCCCGCAGGCCCATTCCCAGCTGAGGGCGGGAACGCAGGTCAAAACGCCACCCACCCCTCCTTTTCCGCACGAACACACCAGGGTTTCACTCTGTGGCGCGTGCCCTCCCTTGTTTACACATCAGTGAGAGAAGAATATTCGTAATATCCTGCGTTCGGTTTTTAAAACATTTCCTGCAAACGCTCGACTCCGGCACGGCCATAGAGCCTCGTGAAACCAGATTACTTTTTCACACTCACTTCAAAATGGATCATTATGCAGCCGCACAAATAACAAATCAAGTTGTATCGACTGCCAGTTGACTGTTAGGTTTAGACCGTGTTGACATTTTTCCAGTGGAGATTCAGCATGACTGCTTCGTGCTCACGTCCTCTGAAACGAGGTGTGATGAAGAGTGCACGGTGACAAAAAAAGATGACATTTATCTGAAACTGAGGGTTTTTGAACGTGTAGCAGGTTTGTGGAGACCTGCCACAGGAATTGCAGTCATGAAAATCCTGTTGGAACTACAGTTATGTAAGCGGGATGCAATGAGTGCTCAGAACGAAACGGCAAAATAAATTGTGTGACTGCCTCTTCCAAAACAAACGTCACCAAATCGACTTACTTTCATGAGATTTTCCAGCTCGCAGTATTCACAGGCATCTGAAACTGCTCAGATGTGTTTCAACCTAAGCACAGTTTTGCAGTCTTTGAGGGTCTAAAACTTCACAAAATACGTCTTTTTAAAAAATGTCTTCAGTGTGGGAGTTTGGTAGCCAGGACAGTTTAGCTTAAAAAGGCTTCACAGTGAAGCTGCGTGGGGCAAGTCAAAACACCAGAAATAAATCGCTTTACTCGCCACTAACTACGCTACGAAAATGTTAGTGCAAGTGTCTGGTAATGTGGAGAAGATACCTACAGTGAAACACCTGTGTGTTTTCGGCTCATAACTGGGATTTTACTACCTTTCTCTACTTCTTGTCCAGACATGACCAGTCAGCTGCCAAATAGGCACTATTTTCTGAAGTTTTACAAGGACAAATTTGGGTTGATTTATTCTACTCCACCTGGGAACGATTGTGGTCCTGGTTTAAACAAACCAACAAGACTGTTGGTAGAAGATGAGCTGTAAAGTCAGGTATAGCATTAGCATCGCATTGAATTTCTCTTTGGGTTCTTACTGGTCTAAGTCACTATTTAGCTACTTTTTGATTCGGACCAAATATCTTTGTGGTGGACGACGAGGCCAGGAAAGCTTACAGCCGTGTTTGTGGCACCATGATGTCATGGGATTGAGTATGAATAGTGGCCATTTTTCAGGTCAGGTCTTCTGTCACGGGACATTTGTTGTCGTAGTCACATGACTTACACCCTGCGCAGAGTTTAGATGAATTCAAACAAGTTTTCAGCAACTTGGTTATTGTTACAGAGTTTTTGCTAGATTTTTCACTAAATAAAAAGTGAACAAAATTTAAAATATACAAAGAGAGAAAGCTAAAGTGTTCACGTATTCCTAATTTACAGAGACGTACGGTATCAACATTAGTTCTGGTGACTGCGTTCTGCTCTCTACGTCCCCCCGTCCACAATCCAGACCTCCCATCTTCTTCTGAGTCAGTATATCAATAACTCCCCACTTCAACTGACAGATGTATGTGTGTAAACTGGAACCCTAAAGGTCTTTTTCATCTCCTCCACTCAGTCCTTTTGTGCTAGATATTGAAATGGTAGATTTGAGGGCATGGGGGCTGCCATGGACTTGTCACTCATTATTATTGTGCAGCGTTCCTGGCAACAACAAGGTTTTATGTTGCACAGGAGTCCCTTCATTAACAAGTGGAGGAACAGCAATGAATGTTTTGGCTATGAAATTCCCAGCTGCCAGTCTTTTCTTTAACATTTTAAAAGTTTTTTTGTTGTTGTTGCTGTTGTTATTTTCAGTGAACTGTGATGAAAAATGTTAAGTACAGAGATGAAAAACAGACAGCATCATGGACACAAATGACACAGTACACGATTCATGTCCTACATTGTGTTTTAAATGGGGTGAGGGGAAGAAGAGGCGTTCGCTTTGCACACCTGCTTCGGCAGAGTTGTGGAGGTTTCGCTTTGCTGCAGCTGAGATAACATCCAGCTTGTTTGGCAGATTGTAAATCAAGTCTCAGTCAAGTCACACATCCAGGCGCTCTGCCTTCACGAACTGGTCTAACTGGCCCCAGGAGTCCCTGCGGCCGCCCACGCAGCAGAGACAGGAGAGAGGGCGAAAACATCGCGCTGTCGTCACATATAGGTAGCATAACGTGTTCATGTGAGAGGAACGTTGAAAGGGCACCAGCTCTGCAGCACACGTGTATCATGGGAGAATGGGAGGACGCCCATCCCCCAGCTGTTCCGGCACCTCCGCCGCCGCTGCGTTGACCTGCGCACACATCCACACGGATGCATATTCTGCCGCTCTCTGAAGCTCATCTCTGCGTTTCTTTCGAGCCCTCGGTTGTAGCGGAGGTTTTTTGATGTCGGTGAGATTCTGGGGGAGTGGTTATGAAAAATCCAGCAGGATAAAAATAGCCTTTAGATGAGGAGCGGGCGAAAAAAGTAGCCTTTCATCTGTCTTTGCAAAGCGCCTTCATATGCTGTCTTCTTCCTTGACAGTCACGGAGGGAGAAATCCTGAGCTGATTACTTTCTCCTGGAGAAAAAGGACCAGCAAGATGTTTCTCAAATCAAATCAAATCAAAGTTTATTTGTATAGCCCTTTTATTTGTATAACTTTCTAAACAAGCCGGATGAATGACTTCATTCCTTCGTTGAACAATCAAGAGTGGGACTGAGTCGTGTAAATTTACAACCTTTATTTTCTGCAAAAACAGCATTAACAAATGCTGTCGTCATCATTATTACAATAAGATATCACGCAGGCTTGTTGATTGTATAGCCCAAAATCTCCTGCTGTCTTTTATCCCTCAGACTGACTGGAAAGATCAATCCCTCACAAGTATCTGCACTTTTACACCTTTTGTCTCTCAAGCTTCTACGCTGGTGTACAGTAAACACGATGACACGATGTTACCAGATAACATCAAGGACATTGTGCTATCTGGTAAGAAGAAAATAACATGTGACTACGGTTGTCAGTCTCTAATCGTCAGTATTGGGTTGTTTGTCCAAGATCAAACGACTGATGACTTGTCACTGACAAAAGGCGATACTGCCGAACTGCCAATGAACAACGAGCGCCAAAGAACAACAACACCTGTGGCCTTATTTAAGACAAATGTTTGGCTTTGCGGGTGTAAAAAGTCCGACAAGAGTGGGCCATGCGTACCCCAAACACAGGCAAACGCACACATTTAGATTTAGATTTATTCTTTGAATCAGAGGTCAGGCTCAGCTCCAGATCTCAGCTGATCTGAAAGTCACATCGTCAGCTGATTGTCTTCTATGCATTCAACTGGCAAATCTCACATAATAGCGAGCTGACCTGTTTACACTTCTGCTAACTGTATGCAAAAACACCTCCAAGTGAATTGGAGGTAAGTAAGTAAGTCAAGTAAGTACATTCTAACATCAGACACTTACGATATTGATTACTTTCATATTTCTCCCAGACTGAATCATCTCGGGCATTTCCTGTGTGATGTTTCAGGTCAGGGTCATGTGGCGCGAAAACGAGCACATGTTGGCGCCACCTGATGAGTGACACATGAACTGCAGAGACGGCTGGTTCTGGTTATGTTACAGAACCTGGGATTAGTTACAAAATGGCATCAGTTGGACCTGTGTATTAATTCATTCAGGAGAAATGGCCAAAAAAAAATGTTTTTCTTTACATGTCAGTGTACTCCACCTTTGACCTCATCTGTAGCCGTTGCTGTCAGTCACAAAATTAGTGACACCAGTTAGACTTTCGACTCTGAATTCTTTTTAACCTTTGAGAGGCCTTGATCTTTGGCCACCAAAGACTAATCGGCTGTAGGATGGGCCGAGACACACCTTTGATGAAAATTCCATTGAAATCGGTCAAGTAGTTTCCGTGTGACGTTGCTAACAAACCATCCAACCGACCAACGGACACGGGTGAAAACATGACCTGCACCAACAATGTAAAATTATTGTGTCAATCTCTCATGTCTTAAAAGTGAAATTCATTATTTTCCTCATGTTTCTGCTACATGGAAGGATGCTCAGCAGCAAAACTACACAAGCACAAGCAGCAGGAAGATGCGGCAAAGAGTGTGGGGAGCTGAATTGACTTTCAGCCACTCTTGTGCGCTGCAGCTCTCGTTGGAAGAACTTGTTTGAGGCCGCAGCCTGGATCCAGATCTCTGAGTCACTGCCCACACCTTAGATCTAACAAGCTATTCAAACAGCTATTGTGCTCAGTGAGATCTGCTTCTACCAGTTGCAGGTCAAACAGACTTTTAAACAGGATTAGGGATCGGCTGCGTCCATCACGAATAAAGGCAGAAATGTGACGACAGCTGCGGTGAGGTCGATGCATCCGGACAGATCCCGCAGGAGTTACACGCCACTGTTCAAGCCTGCACCGGGAGGAGGCCCCAGAGCTGTTCGTGGCCACTCTGATCCCAACAGGTTCGTCAAAGCACGTCCCAGAATAGCTTACAAGCTGGTCAACTTTCAAAATTAAACTAAATAGGCCATCTCAGAAGTGCAAAAATCAAGGAATAAAGAAAACAAAATGAGCAGAATCTGAGCAGTCAGGCTCCTGAAACTCTCCTGCTGGGGGGGATGGAGGCGTGTGGATATGGAACAAAACCTCAGGTTTATATCATCCGTTTGATTTCTTCAACCTTGTTGGTGCTTGTGAAAAATTGGAAGTATTGATTGAATATTTAACTATTTTGGATGCATCTGCAGCTCTAATATCTGTGTCTTTGGTAAATTTGAGCATTTTATGAAATCATATGCAGCTCCATCTTTCTTTATCCTTCAGGAATGTGAAGCATTTCACAAGGACCAAGGTGTGGTCTACCCTGGCGCAACAAGAACAATAGCTGACAGGGCTTCAGAGACTTGTATTTGCAATGAATTCTGGTCCATTTTGGCAACCCTATTTGTGTGGAAATGCTCCTCTCTTCTCTCTATTTCACTTAACGTGAAACTGCAGCGCAGGAAAGAAAGTCTGGGTCTGACCATGAAGGATACAAAAACTGATGAACATGAGTTGTCCACATAGTACCAGCAAGACTCAATCGGTCTCCATCCCTGCAGGGCTTCCGTCTCTGTATCTCAGGTGAACGCACCATCCAGACGTGTGTCACCGCCAATGCAGCGTGGTCAGAGTGTGGGCGAGGTGCACGTCAGGCGCTGGGATAATGCGAGAGCGAGAGAAGACAGAGAGCCGAGCTTACGTAATCTCAGCAGAGCAGATCGTATACCGTCCTGGCTCTCCGCCCGCTCGTCACTGTGCTCAGTGTATGTTTGCACAGTGAAATGTATAGTCTGCCGTCCCCTGGAACGGAACGCAGTCCCGCTGAGTCAGTCGCTTGAGTAAAAGTTAAACCTTCGCCCCGAAAACAGGAGTTTGTGTCATTTCCTGAGACAACCCTCTGTGCCTTATCCAAAACAAAGTGGTACAGACCTGGTGTGTCAGGAGGGGACATGCAGGGATCCCATATCCCAAATCCTCAGTATTGGGTAAAACTGACAAGATGGAATAGCAAAATTCTGCTAAAACTCCAACTTTTAAACTAGTCTACTGTACGCTGCACCGTGGCTAGTTAATTCAGCCATACAGACATGGACAAGAGGAGGAGATACTTGTACAAGGTGGCCTACAAGTTGATGTATCACAGTGGTGAGTTTTGTTGCTACGACATAAAGCCGAATCCCGACAAGTCGGATTGGTTCCTTAGGATTTTTTGCGTAGAAGACCTGGGCTGTCAGAATTCAGACTCATCGGTCAATTGTATGATGTTGATGGATATTTCGTGACTTATACACACGTGGACATGTGGTCAAAAATGATGATTTTCATTGGAGGGAAACTTTAAAGAAAAGCAGAAAAGAGAGCATAAGATGAACCGAAAGACAAGAAAAGCGACAGGAAAAGGTTTTTAATTTTCAAAAACTGGTAAAAGAAAGTAAACAAAGGAGGAAGAAAAAGAGGGCAAATCATGAGGTGGACAAAAGAAAAAGGAAAGAAGGGAGTATAAAAGGAAGTGATGAGGAAGAGAGCAAAGGGCAATAATAGCAATATCATACCTAAAGAAAAAAGGGAGATGGATGACAGAGAGGAAGACGGATAAAGACAAAATAAAGATTCTTACTCAACCAGCAAAATTATTCCAGCTGTGATTCAGAAGTTCAGAAATCACATTAGTTTTTGTCATGATTTATTTGGACATAAACATAAAATTCTACATTTGAGTCTAATCTGAGCTCAGATCAGCATCTCAAGTGTCTCCACCTTGATTCAGTAAAGTTCAGTGACGCTGTTATGTTCTTCTTCACACCGTCTGGCTGGCTGGCAGCGACACTTCCAGCCTCCCTGCAGCTGATACACAGCAGAAAGAGATTCACTTTTTTCTTTTTCACCCTGCGTTTTTTATCACCAAGATATCACTTCACGTTCAGGTCCAACAATTAGATAACGCTGCTTCATTTGAACAGGCTCAAGAGTTTAAGTCTGGGCTGGAATCAAAGACCGGTTCATGGAAAGGGAAAACTACCTGAAAATGTTGCCTCTTTTATCTGATTCTACTTTTTTCCCTCTTTTCACTGCTGCAACTCTTTCTTTTCCAGCGGCTGTGCAAGCGCAGTTAGAGGGAGTCGCAGCCAGGCTCTCTCCTCGGAGCTCAGTTTAAATATAAATGCATATGTGTGCTTCTGTTGTTGATCCCCTGTAAACAGCAGATTTTCTCTCCAGTTCTCTGGGAAGGTGATGCAGGCCAGTTGGTTTTAGTGCAAATGCAAACACAGCTGAGGGCTTGTTTTGTTGGCTCTGTTGACTCTCAGTTTTACACCTCAGCTTCATAATCAGAGCGTAAGAGGAGGCTGGAAACGGAGGAGGACGGAGCGTGCCAAGGCGCAGACAAGGAACAACCGGCCTCTGTGTGCTGGGACAACAGACACAAGATTTAGCATCTCGGTGCTTTTCAGGGGCCAAACTAGCTCTGAATAGCCGCAAATAATCTTCAACGAACTTCTTTTAATTGACTTGGAGGACCACAGTGGTGGGTTTTTACTGCATCAAAATCGGATGGTGGAAGCCATCGTATACACAGAACTCTTTAAGCTATTTAAATTTAATTTTACTCAAGCACACTTTCTGAAGAATCTGCATTAAAACATACAAAAACTTTAGGAGTTGCCAAATCAACAATTTGGTACATTCTTAAGAAAGAAATGATGCACTGGTGAGCTCAACAACATCCAAAGGTCTGGAAGACCATGAGAGACAACTAAAGTGGATGATGACAGAATCATTTCTTTGGTGAAGAAAAACCCCTTCACAACATGGAGACAAGTCCAGAGTACTCCTGAGAAGGTCAGCGTATCATTGTCAATGTTTACAATCAACGGACGCTTTCATGAATGTCAACACAGAGGGGTTGCAACAAGGTGAAAACCACCGGTAACATTCAAGAACACGAAGGTCAGATTAGACTTTTCCAGAAAACATCTAAAAAAAAAAAAAAAAAAAAGTCTCCCAAGTTCTGGATTCTGATTCTTTGAACACATGAAACCAAGATCTACTTTTATCAGAATGATTGGAAGAGAATCGGGATGAATTCCGAGGTGTATAGGGCTACACTCTCTGCTCACACCCAGCCAAACGCTACTAAGTGCTATTTTAAAAAGGCTTCTGGACAGAATTTTGGTTAAGCCAAACTTTTGCTGCTGTCGGCAAAAATGCTAACACTGAGTCAAGTTCAAGCTGTGCTGGTGAAAGAAACCGTCAGAGTGCAGCCGGGACAAATCTATCAACAAACTGCCAAGCTAACTGGCACCATTGCTAAATGGATCGCCACGGTCTGCAGGGCTGTCAACATAGCTGAGGACCAGGGGCCTCAAGGCATCATCCAGACTGCCTCTGACAACCCATCATACAAGCCAACTCTGAGGGGGAACTCATGCCATAAGATGAAAGTGAGGCAGCTGGCACAAACTACATTTATTACAGGAGACGTTGGACATCAGTAAGTCAGAACAACCACCTGATAGATGACAAACAGCAAATGAAAATTGAAAAAATACTGGCTGAACTTTTGATAAATTAAGCTGAGATGTTGAACCAGTTGGTCATGGATTTCTTTATTGAAGCACTAAACATACATTCATTTCAATTTTACATGTAATTATAGAACGGAAGAAATAACTGTGCCCACTTGCAGCCCTTCAACCCGTTGAATTATGAGCAGCTCCTCCTCCAACCTTGTATCATTACTCAACCACCTGTTAGTCCTGCATACCTCAGTGGTGAAGCTTTAACCCTCAGTGTATGAAAAAACACAGCGGTTTCATGGTAAATTATTATTTAGCTTATTTGGAGAATTTTGTGGAGATTGTATGAAACAGTACAAATCCCAGGTCTTTAAGGTAACTACAAAAGCTATCAACAGCAGCCGCTTAGCTAAGCTTATTGCAAAAATGGTAACAAACTGCCTAAAAAGACTTTTACAACTCAATATCTAGTTCAATGTATACAAAGGAAATATGGACATTAGCCATGTATACCCATGTGTGAGCCCTGACCTTCCAAAACACAAGTGGTTTTTAATTTGTTCGCAAACCATTTGGAAAATGCAAATTTAAGCTCCTGAGTGGTGTCTTAAGAAAAATGTGAATTCTAATTGATTTCTCCCTCAATTTTCACTTAAAGCCAATGATGGATATTGAGATTTAGATTTAATTGAATGTTGACTTTTACTTCAGGGAGCCGATGCTCAAAATGACTCGACAAGCTTCGCATCTCTAATGACAAAACACAGCTGGCTCATAACTGGACGGAGGCCCAGGAGGTCCGAACCTGATCCGACCCAGTCTTCGGGTAGAATGAGCTCTACTGTACGTGGAGGTTTTCATACAGTCAGGAGCTTCTCACAGGTTCCCAGCCATCCACTTGTGCCTGAGTGATCTGCTGTCAGTCTTTAGATGTGTATCCCTGAGCAAACACTCAGAGTCAAACTGTCAAACTGTTTTGCCAACACGCCCTCCCCTTCTCGCCGCCAGGTAAACGTTGAGCCAGAGTGTGAAAATGACTCGCAGCTGCTCGGTGGTGTAATGGGCACACTGGTTCATTGCGCCGCGCTCCCCTGCGGAAAGGCAGCCATCACGGAGGCCGTTACACCCAGCAGAGATGGAGAGACAACACAAACAGAGCACTGGAACCCCGCAGAGCCGCCTCACATCGTGAGCTGTGAGAGCTCATCGCAATTTGTATTTACATGGGAGTCGCTGCACGTGCTCTCTGATCGACCACGTGTGTCTGCGCTCAGGGATTCGGTTACACCAGACAAACGACATGCACACAAACGAGCAAAATGCACTGAAACCTTGGAAAGCTGAAGCTGAAATATCTACGACTGATGAAAAAGAAAAGGATTCAACGAAACCAGCATAAAAACATTAGTTTAATGACTATTTTTTAGATGTTACTGTTGTTGTGTGACAACTTTGTGGTTGTGAATAGTAAGACGGCCATCCTTCTTCTTTGATTTTTTTCTTCTGCAGAAAACATTCAAATAACGGCTTCAAAATCATTTTGAATGTACAATGACAACGTCAGTGTTTGTAGCACATTATGGCACTGGATAAAACATTAGTTTTAGAGTGTTACGTGGGTTTCCCTTTACGTCTTTTGGCTAGTTAGCTCTGTTAGCCCTGCAGCTAGCTGACTGTGCGCGGAGCACAGCAGTGAGCTCTAGCACAGTTCTGGTAATCAACGATCTTGTAGAGGAATGTGGAATTCTATATGGCAAACTCACGGGGGCCAAAAGCAAAAACTGTGTCTAAGTCAGGCGCCAAATGGGGTCAACATTTATTGTAAAAACAGACTTGAATTGGCCTCATTTTCATCAGAAGTATTGTGACAAATTATTCATTCGGAAATATGAACTTACTGCTCCCAAGACATCTTATAGAATCCAGAACAAACTGAGATTTAATATTTTAATTTAAAAGACGGCATCATTCGTTTTTATGCTTTCCTCCTTGCAGCAGTTTTTCGCAGAGTCCTTTCTGGTGAAAGCTAGAATTTATTTCAAGAAAATCAAAAATGATCATTTTCATTAACAATAGCATCAAGCAAAATGACAATATTTTAAATGTGATGCAAAACTTTAAATCTGGTTGAAAATTGCAATTTTTTTCAATTATAAATATACCGGCCATGCTGTGGCAATCGAGTTATGATATAGATATTTTATATTAGCACACATGTTTGACATGTCGATGATGTCAGTTGTAAAGGTCTATATTAAATATTACATAGGGTTGGATGCAGTTTTATTGAGAGTAAAATACAACTGTGTGGTAAATAAAATGTCGGTAGAGTTGTTTGTATTTTATGCGACATAGATTAAATTCTAATCATGTAGAATTAAATATTAAGTTACACTGAATAGAATAGATATTACTCCGAACAGTTTACTCTTCACTAAAGGTAAATTTCATTTTATTTACATTGGGAACAAATGTTTTCTTTTTCATGGTAAATTTGCGTCACAGTTTCAAGGCCACTTTCAAGAATTTTTGTTGTTTTGGATTTTGAGAATTAAGTCCTAAATTGACGAGAGAAGTTGTAAGTTAATGGGAAAAAAGTCGGAATATTACGTGTAAAAAGTCATAATTTGGATGGACAACCCTCATAAACTAGGTAATTTTTTCCACGTCCGTGTAGTTCTTTCTTCAGAACAAAGTTCTTGTCAGAGTCCTTCTCCACCAGCCTCATGATGGTGCTGACATCTGTCCTCTAAACGGACACACTAACATTAACACTTTGTTTCTCAGAATATTTTGACTTTTTTCTCTTAAAATGACAACTTTATCCTTTATTCATCCTTTTTATTCTTTATTCTCATAACGTTTCTTCATTTGAGCACCAAAGCCACAGCCCGACATCGATGGAGGAAGCTAAGAAGAGAAACCATTGGGAACATGTAAGAAGCAAGAGTGAATTTCACTTTTAGCCATTAGAGCATCACAAAATGAAGTCTGCAGGACAGCCGCCGAGCTCTTCACCATCAGACCCGTTGTGGCGACCCGGGGCCGTGAGATATAATCTGTCTGGCCGGCTTCTGTTCTCCTCTGGCCCCGCCCATCTCATTCAATGTTCGCCCTCACCCGTTGGGAGCCATTAAAGTCTCTCTCTCGTCCCTCTCAGCCACTTTAGACCTGGTTTTGGTTTGTTATGTTCTATTATTTCAGCCTCCACTCATGTTAAAGGTAGTTTGCTTATGTTCAGTTACATTTACCAAACTGATCTACTTATGTAAGTGGCTGCTGAATGATTATTATCAACCAACTGGCCACGTTTGATTGCCTGACGTTCAGCTGACAAAGGTGCCGACTCTGACTCGACTTTGTTTACAGGCCATTTAATCATCCTGAACGCACCTGTACAGTGGTGCAATCTGAAAGTGAAAAATTCAAACACAGTTTTGTCATTTTATCACCTGGTTTGATTCTATGTTGCCGTATCACAGCCTGCTAAGGACAATGTGCGTGTGACGGACGAGTTGATTAGTTGGATCCCTGCATGCTGACAGTTCAGTTTGCCTTGTTGACCAATTAAAATCATTCTAGCAGAGCAGGAGCAACTGAAAGCCAAAGAGTGGAGACATGAGAACATGTCATAGATATAAAGGAGAGGAGGGAGAACACTTGACTGAAATGGGGACGGCGTCTCCACCTTTGACCACAATCTTCTCCAGCAACTGTGGGAAATACGTTCTATCACATTGGTTTTATATAACCATGTCATACCGACACAGAAATGACGCTGGGAGCTCACGAGGATAGCTTTGGATGGCCTAAATTGACCCTAATTTCAATACACATGCGAAGAAAACGTTTTGATTGGGGTAATGTGATACTTGAAAGTGTAAAAAAATCCTGCTGACAGTAGTTTACCGACTTAGGGGGACGGACACAGGAGACTCGAGGCGCGTAAACAACTCGACATCATCAGAGGGCGTTAATGAAACAACACATATGTTCACTATCAAATTCATCTTTGTCTAATCTGCTGTATGTCTACAGGACAATATAAAGGATTGAAACTGTGTTTGTGTCGGAATCAGTGTGTAGCCAATATTGAAAGTGTAAAAATGCAAACCTAGTGAGAAACCGCAACGTTAAACAAATAAATAACAAGAAGGGCATGAAAATAAAAAGGCACCTTGCGCCAGCATCGCGAAAGCTGGACATTATAGCATTATAGCATTTATTAGAAACGTGGTCTTGTTTTTGTGTAATTAAATCGATCAGACCAACAGTATTGGTCAACTTCTATCTGGGAACATGTTGTCATGTTGTTTTTGCGCTGTTTTCTGCCGGTATTAGCGACGACGGCAGCCGCTTCTCCGACTTGTTACCAACTCGGAACTTTTAACGCGGTCGACTCGGATGCGACGTCACTCCCAGTTGCTGGCATACTTACAATGACAGCAAAACCCATAAAACCACACAAAAAAACACCTGGCTGCAAATCAGCTAAGTGAGAGTGAATGAACTCGTATTCATACATCACCTCCTGACGGGAACCAGCAGGGTACAGTATGTCTGCGGCAGCAGAGGACGACCCGGGTCAGCGGCCCCGGCCATGTCTGGCCGGTGTTAATGATTAGCGCCGCGGCTTTTGTCCGCCTCTCGCAGACAAAGAGAGAGTCGATCGGCCACACAGGCAACGTTGCCACAGAGGGAGCAGTCGATGCTGCCAGCTCGGCGGCGTTATCAGTGAAAGTATGCAGCCTGATAAGAACCTTCCAGGCAAAGTGCTCAGAAAAGAGCTCCTTCATTTTATTTTATTTTTCTGGGGGTGTGGGGGGGGCTGGATGTTTCCCTCTTTGGATGATGGCATCGTCACAATCAGACTAAACTCTGAGGCTTTGTGGTTTAATTTTTAACTCTGTTTGAAATGAAAAGGCCTCATCTTCCGTCTCCTGCTGACCTGTTCCCCCGGGGGAGGAGGAATGTAAGTGAACGGCTGTGTGTGTTCATTAGAAGTTTGGGTGTTGCGGGGGTGCAGGGAGGAGTTTTGTTTTTCCTACCAACATGAGCCGAGGAGTGTGTGTGTGAGGAGGTCATTTGGTCAGTTTGTCCCATCAGTACTGGAGCTGTCTGACTGAGCATTCTCACCATCTGTATGACCTCTCCTCCTGACCGGCTGGCTTTTGTTCCCCCAGCTCGCCTCCCTCCCGCCGGCGTTTCTCACGGAGCGCCGCAGCCCAGAGGGTCACCGGGACGGGCCTGCTCCCTCTCCCCCGTCCTCGCTGGCTTTAATGAGAGCGGATTGTTGATTCTCCCCTTTGACTTTCCCATGAGCTGGAGGTGGCGTCACCTGCACGGAGCTGGATGTTCTAGAAGGGATTTATGACGAGGTCGGAGCGTTGTGGAGCCACGCTGAGAGCGATTTTAGCGTAGAAACCTGGTTTTGCTTTGACACTGTTGTAATATTATTTCTTTTATTGATTGACTGATTGATTTTTGTTCATAATCACCAGCAGAAGATTGAATCTGCTCCTCACAGGAGGAAGAGGAGGAGCTACTTATACAAGCTCGCTTGCAAGTTAATGCCTCAGAATAATAAGTTTTGTTGACACGTTAAGCCCCGCCCCCACAAGCCATCAGGATTGGTTCCGTAGGTTTTGTACATAGTAAACTCGGGCTGTCAGAGGTCAGAGGCTGTGTTTGCTGCATGATCCTAGATGTGCCGTAAAGGCAATGAGACATAGAATGTGATGTGGTGATGTCATAATGCCACCACACACCTTTTTCCTAACATTTAATTTAGTGTGATTAAACTGTAATTATGACTCACCACACCAAAAGGTTAGTGTCTGGGCTGCACTGAGCTCACAAACACAAACTCAGTGTCTGCATACAAATTCCATGCCGGTTTTGATGGTCATTCCACGTATTAATGAGCACATTTAAAGCCTCTCACTGTCATTTAGTGCCACGTGACGCATGGATGCGTTTTTAACTGGTTTCTAATGGAAACAGACTTTTACTTTTACATCTAACAGATTGGTAATGGATGAAAAACTGCATATTGTCTGTCACCAATATTATAAAAAACGCCTGTCAACCCATATTTTTCAATTTTGTTATTGTTCTTTTATTGATTTTTACTTCATTTATTTTGTCATTTTGTTTTGCTGCTTCAGAATTCTTGTTATTCCCCTTTTTTTGTTTTGTAATTTTAGACATAAGAATGACTTGATTGTCACTTAACCTACTTATGAAAGTTACTTATCTAAAAGAATTCATATTAAATCATTGAAAATTTACTGCAACTTACTGTTTTAGTTCTTTAAAGTTCAGCGAACTTTAAAGAACTAAAATTCTAAAGTAGCATGGTCACTAATTTGTTAGAAACAGTTAAAGCAGCTAGTTACAGTGAAGTCCCGAGAAAATGTGACTAAAGAAATGAGGAAACTACAGTAGCTGTCAGGTGCTTCTCAGGGAGATAATTGTAAATGTAATTTCACATTTATCAAATATTGTTCAGGTAGAATAGCATGAAGTAACATTTATACATTTCGATGTTTTGCTCAAAAGATACTGACTCGGTTCGAGAAACACGGAAAAGTCCCCGATCAGCCACTAAGTTTTGGTTTCATCTTGCACCAGTTATACAGCTGGAACATCCAATCATTCTGCAACCACCACGACCAGAACCGAAACATTTCTCATTATTCAGCTCGCAAATCATAAAATTAGGTTTATCTGTCAGACTTTCATGAATCTTTCTTGATTTTAGTTCGTATTTTGAAATGAGGAATACATTTACCTACTTAAAAAAAAGAAAAAGAAGCGACACCGTCTCCTCATTTTCTCCTGTTATTTCTGGTGTGTCGATGCAGAATACCACAGATCACAGTGTGGAGGATCACCTCTGCGGCACACTCCGTCCCGCTTTATGGCGTCATAAAGTCCCCTCAGAAAACACAGGGAGGGTAATTCTGCTCACCTCCCTCCTGACGGCAGCAATTAGCACACAGGCTGCAGTGGATTCATGGTAATTTACTGTCCACTCAGCACACTTCTGGCCTGACTGGTCAAACTCTGGTGTGGGCTGGTTTGAGGAGTGAAAGGCAAATTTATGCTCTAACTGGCGGAACACTTACTGGGGCAGAGAAAGATGGCAATAAAAGGAGGGAATTCTGTAAACAAGACGTCAAGGTAATTATAGCAGAATTACACAGTGATAACATCATTAACGAGGGGATTTATTATCCTCAGGGGTAATTTCAGTCCAAAAGTCTAGCAGATCTGTTAGCTTTTGCTCTGTTCAGAAGACATTTCCAATTTTTCTCAGCGTTGGAAGGGACCAGTGAGTACATGCGCTGATCCCATAATATGGCATTTATTTATTAGAAATGGGCACTGAAACACCTCATGCCGGGTCAATATGTCCTTCAAGACAGAAAAATTACACTAAAATAACTCAAAACACAGTGCTTGGGTCCGCATCTGGGTCATGAAATGTGTCCCCATCCAGGATCAGGATCCAGATCAGCTCCAAATCCCTCCTGTAGCAGTTCGTTGTTGGGCCATTGTTGTTATATTAAAAAAAATCTTGTTATACTGTGTTTAACTTATTATAGTTATAATGATACTTTAACCTATTTCAAGAGGTAAGTATAAATATGTAAATCTTAAGTTTTGTTAGAATTATTTTAATCAGCACCCACTCCGCCGCAGAGACACAGAATTATCTCTGATCCCGAACATGTTCCAGGGCCCCTGTGCAGCTCCTGATTCTCTCAGGATTTTATCCGTCTAACGGCGCCCCTGGAGATAACCTGATAACCTGATAACCTGATGCGTGTGAATTCTTCTGCTCACAGCGACCGTCTCCGGACAGGGGCCCACTGTCTTAAAGTCCACCGTGTGACTCTGACCCTAACCCGGGTTCGGCCGTAGACTCTGACTCCACACTCTCCGGGCATGGTTCTGCACTGACCCCTCACTTCATTTAAATCTTCTCTTTTTATTTTCATCTCTGAACGTAGTTAAAAGAAGTGGAGGAGGGGAGGCGCTTGGATCGAACGCCGCTAGCTGCCTCCAGCGGCCCCGGAGGG
>KV751380.1:349730-367317 GCA_001698575.1 Mola mola | reverse complement strand
GGCTGGGTGGCACACGCCAAAAAATTCCTTCAGCTGCCCCGGTTTCTCCTCTAACTCTGGAAATCTGTGATGGAATGTCGGGTCACAAGGTGGTGCGCAGCCGACGCCAAAGCTCTTCTTTACTGCTGTACGACACTCCAGAGTCGGTCCAGATCTGAGCCTGGATGCCCATGCACGTCTGTCTTTGTGTTGCAGGTCAGCAGCGAGCGGGGACTAATCGGACAGTTTCTCGCGGCGTCGGAGGCCGCCCTTCTGCCGGACAGCATGCGGACGGAGGATGTCGTCTGAGTCGCGTCTCACCTCGCCGTCCAGAGGAATGACGGCTCTGTGGCGCTCGCTCTGGCCGTTCTTCCTCCTGCCTCTGTGCGTCGCTCCGGCCAGGCTGCCCACCGCTCAGCCCACAGGTAGGGAGCCGGACGCTGCGGCTGCTGCGAGAACACACACATTTTCACGGCCAAATCAACAGGAAGACTCATTTCACACATTTGCACAGTTTTTCAGGCTCATTTCTGAGGAACACTGTTATGAGAAAAAAATCATAGCGTGACCGAAGAATCAACATAAAAGTAAATTCATGTGGCAAACTTTACCCAGTAGTGTTATTAGTTAGCTCGCAGTGGCAGACACTTTCTAGCTGTGGCAGGAGTTAGCTGGTAGTGGCAGATGTTAGCTGGTAGTGGCAGATGTTAGCTGGTAGGGGCAGATGCACTAGCTTGCTAATTTGTCTGGTGATTTGAAATGTAACATCATGGAAAAAATGTATTTTAATTAGCTTTTTTTTTTAAAAAAAAAAAAAAATGCATGCCACTTCCCGAGCACTTTTGATTTAAAAATAAGTTGCTCATCAGTTAAAAAATGTAAAATTCCAGCTCTGAAGTGTGAGGATTTGCTGTTTTTAATCACTGTGAATTAATCTTCTGCTCTACTTTTGGACACAACGCGTCACAAAAGAAAATTTTAAGCAACAATACTGTTGCTAAACACTACAAACCGCAGCTCATAAACTGGGATAAAAGAAGGCGGAAAGGCTGTTTTTCTGACAGGGGCGAACAACAATAGATTAGCTGCTCACACACACTTGTTTCTTGCTTCATTTTCCGTGTTAATATGGCATCTGCTTTTCTGTTCTCGTCACTTCAAATAGCACATGTATCGTTTATACCAGTGTGTTGGAGACATCCCCTTTTTTTTTCTTTTTTTTTTACCAACAGGATTTAATTGGACTCCTCTCGGTTCGCTGAGCTCAGTGCAATTCTCCCTCTTTGTTCTGGAGGCAGAGACATACCCAAAGATCAATCCAAAGTAAACGTCGACTGCGCTTGCTTTAATCTCTCTCCATATTGCGCAGAAAATAAAACACACACAGCAGAGTAATCTGTTTCTGAGGCGTTAGCCAAATGTTTTTCTTTTCCTTCCACCCCCTTTTCCTTTTATGTGACACTTATTTAAAACGAGGCTCTGACACACTTCACGCAGTGCAGCTGGGAAGACGGGGGGGCTTTCTGGAGGTCTTTCTGGTGCATTTGTATGTTATTATTTTCCAAATAACTGAAGTGAGACTGGTGACCTGGAGTTAAGTCCTAGAAATGGGGACTCGGGTCTTGATCGGACCCCTGACTGTCTCAGTTTGGAGCCTGAATATACCTGGAGCATCACAAAGGGGAGTTTCAGTTTTAGCCTTTGGCTGGGAATCGCAGCTCTGCAGCAGAAAAAGTTGCGCGGTGCTAACGTTTGTCGCGTCAGGGATTAAGGATGAGTTTGGTGTGAGGTCAGCTGATAACCTGCGCCCATGTGTCTGTCATTTCCTGGTGTTTGTGCTCAGTGTGATGATGAAAGTCATATTTAAAAAGGATCATCCACCTGTTGCAAGAGTAGGAGCTCATTATTTGACATAATAATTCTCTCTTGCTCTCCCTGTGTATCGGTTGGCCAATATTATTTGGGTAAGAAGACAATGCAGAATTGTCCATGTAGAAGAGGACATTAAACGTCTCAGACCAACTGTCGTCCATCTAGCGTTTGGCAGAAGTCTTTAATTGCATTTGATGAGGTAAAGAAAGTCGTCCCTGCTGCAGCCTCCAGCAGCGCTTCCTAACGTCCACATATGGACGAGCAGTAGGGATAAAATGACCGTCGATTACTGGCAGATGGCACGATTTCCCCTCTGCCACGTTGTCCCTTGCGTGTGTTTATGTGTGTGTGTGTGGGGGGGTTAATGTCAGGGTCAGACATTAACAGGCACGCCGGACATTGATATAAATGAATCACTCTCTTAATATTTCAAGAACAAAGAACGGGACCACGTGGGCACGTTTTAGAGTTTTACTGATCCGAAAACAGAACATTCTGGAGAGACGCTGCGTTCTGTGTGTGTGTGTGTGTGTGTGTGTGTGTGTGTGTGTGTGTGTGTGTTTATGTGAGGTGCAACGTCGTCTTTTTTTCCCCTCTAAACACTGCTGGCATTTCCAAATGGTGTGGTGGAGAAGAAGAGGCAGAGTTGGCATGATGTGTGAGGAGAGAGAGTCACTGTGTATTTTATCTCTTGTCGCTGCACCCTTGCAGAGAAGAAAGCAAATCTCTGTCATTTTGAGGGACAGAAAACAACTGTGTTTGTGTGTGTTTGTGCCCCCCCCCCTCCGACCACCAAAGGAAGGACTGTAAATGTCAGCAGGGGTTGTTTGGGTCGTTTGGAGACTCGTTAAAACCACACCAATCCCAGATTTACACTCCGGCTCTACAGTTCACACACGACACACACAGCGCCGTGTGTGTGTCGTCCAGATAATGAGCTCAGCCGTTGTAGCTGCAGTTGTAACCTGCTGTGTTTACAGTTCTGATACCACTTTTCCTTCCTGATATTGATTTTGAAACGGAGCTGAGTGCCAGCTGATACCGAGTACCGTTCTGATAGCAGCGCATCAGAAATCTGGATGAATTCATCGTTTTTATATCACGGCTACACATGTCGAGGTGTATTTTATCTTCACAGAGAGAGAAGGAGAGGGAGAACGTTCCTTTTTGAAACGACATCGCCACGCACTCGCCAGTTTCAGCCAATAATGTCACAGCATCCAACTGTCAATCAGTCTTCAACGTTTAGCGGAGCTTAGAGGAGCTATGACCGTAGCTATAGTTACCAGCTCTCCAGATTCATCCCAACGTTATGTCACACCTTCTATCTTGTGATTGGTTCTTTCTCGTTTCAGTTGGAAATACGTCACGACGTGGCAGTTCGACACTCTCCAACATCCGTTTCAGGGGGACTTCGGTCGTTTACAGACAGCTGTAGACTCGACCGTTTTAAAGATTTCACTCCTCACACTGTGGAAACATTTTAGTTCCTTGGTCGCACAGATCCTCTCATGCTGGATTCATACGGCAACCGCCGCAGTGCCCTGCCCCCCTCCGTATGCTACAGTTTAGCTCTGGTTAATACCCCAAGCGAAGGGAGACAAAACTGGCACGGTACGGTTCACTTCTAAGGTTATAATTCACAGCTTTTGACAGTGGAAATGCAAAAGCAGTGCATACCGTACCGAACTGAACTGAACCGTAGTACCTGGTGGAAACAGGCTATAGTGAGCTGACAAGCCTTCTGCCCCATTGTCTCTCCCTTATTTAGTTATTTCATCCTCTCAATTCCAGTTTGAGTTGAGAACGGCGCTGAGCAGCTGTCTGATCACCTACGCACTCTTCCATGAAATACGGTTTCTGATAAGCAGCGTCTCCGCGCGCGGCCAGACTAAATTTAATTTCAGTGTTCTGTTAGCAGATCGAGGCTGAGACAGAACATCTGAACTCAGTAATGCAGCAAATGGAGGGACGTGGATGCGATTATTCCTTTAATTTTACAGACGAGAAGCCAGAGGTTTGACCCAGCAGGCGACTGTCCTGGTCTGTTTAAGGAATCCTGCCTTCGCCAACCTGTCAGGCATTAATGAGGGTTTTTTCCACCTGGACGCAGTTCAGCTGATTTTACCCTCTGGAAGAGATACAGAAAAAGGTTATTTTCTCCAGTGTGATGGTGGTGTAATTTTCTGTGGTTCTCTCTACATCTCCACCCTTTAATTAACCCGTGATGTAAATGAGCATCGCTGCCCATGTGGGCTTCACGCGACTGCCTGAAAATTGGACCGTTCATCGTGTGAAGTCGCTGCGAGCGGCGCTGCTCCTCCCTGCAGACTCTCTGGGTATCTGCTTGGAAGTTCATTGTCAGGATGCACGTTTGGGACGTGAGCTTTGGATGGAAGGGATCACAGTGGGACACGAAACAGTGTCATCTGCAAAAAGGAGTTTACACACTGACACAATGATCGAGTTCTTCTAAACTTGATCCAGCACTTTTCCTCTTGGTGTTGTCTCATCTTTCTTCCTCACGTTGTAGGGGAGACTTTCATTGAGCACATTAAGGGTTTTACTGTCTAGATGCAGCGTTTTTCCAAGGATAACACAGCACAAGTGGACAAAAGCCTGTTGCTAAGCCAAGTCTTATTAAATGTTCTCGTATCACATCGGAGCCTGTAGTGATGAGGGTGAGGTAATTGAACCTCTATAATTAATCGGCGCTGATGAAAATTCAATATGTGTAAGACGAAGGTCCCGTTACTATTGACGTGGACCTTCTTTTATTTACTCAGAGAGTGCTCGTATGGCATTTAGAAGAAAAAAAAAAGGTGAAATTAAACCATTAAACTTGGGTCGATTTTTATTACGGTCAACTCGACACAGCAGAAACAAGGTGTTTTGTTTGCTTATTTACAAATCCAACCAAAATTTCTATATATCAGCCGAAACTGACATATACCTGTGATAGATCAATATCGGCCAACAGATATATTTCTTCTTTTTCCTTTTTAAATGACGTATTCTGTGAAATTTTAGGAGGGTCGAAAAACCTGGGACTCCCCCTTTAAATCCAGGTTAATTATTGCTTAGCTGAGTTTAGATTTAGACGTTGAGGGTAATCATGAAACTCTCGCAGGTTTCAAGTTAAACCCACACCGGAGGCCGGCCGACAGCTGTAGATCAGCAGGTCACCGTCAGACCTTGCGCGAACTGCCGTTTGTATTAATACATCTCATTAATGCCCTTTGAAGCCCTCTCGGCCCGTCACCGGATGAATTATGAATGAAAATACAGACCTGTGTGTGTTCGGCTCACATCCAACCACCGCCACCTTCACCGCAACGCATTTTTTCCATCTTTTTTAAGGCCTTTGTGTCTCTCTCCTCACTCCCAGCACACACATGATGTAACAGCCTCACAAACACATTTTCAGCCTTAAATCTTCCCACATATCTGCTCCTTTCTGTCTTTTCTTTGGCGTGCCGTCAGACCGCCAACACTTTCCGAGCCTGCGCTGCACCTTCCAGCTGCGTCTGATGCAGCAGGTTCACACACACTGCGGTTTGGGGCCGGCGCTCATCCCTGCTTGCTGACAGCGGCGTTGACATACAGCGGGTTTTTTAATTACACAGCTCCCCTTAAGGAAATTGTTGAGATACTCGGCAGATAAGGCCGACACGGAGAGGAACAAAGAGGCTCGTTGTGTCGTATCAGGAGGAGTGTTTATGGAGGGCGCGCAGGGGGAAAGTGTGGGAAAGAGGTAAATCTGACGGAACGATCGGGCTGTGAAGCAAAAGTTGCATTCTGCCCGTCTCTCCTGCTCGCTGGATTTATGGTTTGGTGTGATTGATCGTTGCATATTTGTGTAGCTTTTTACCTGTCTCAAGGTGCGTCATTGCACTGAAAAAAATCAGGATCATAATTAAATTAAACTTTCATTTAATTGAAACAAAAAGATATGTAACAACACAGAAATTTTACTTCATCTACCTCTTTGTGTGTTTGTGATAGAACTCGAGCAATATGCAACATTTGGAGCCGACACCAATGCGATATTAGGGAGTAAAAAAAGTTCAGTATGTCAATTTATCATCCCATATACACACGTGTTCAGCAATGATCCGTCAAATGAGCTAATCAAATATTTGTGCGTTAGAGGCAGAATGTTTTACAGATTAAAAATGAACTTTTGCTGTGTTAAAGCAACCTTCTCTGGGAATTTGATACGAGTCAGCCCATCTGTTTCCGCAGAACCAGATATTTTATATCAGTCGAGCTCTATTGTGTGACTCTTCCTGTAATCAGGTTAACACGGCACACACTTACTCACAGGAGTCCACTTGTATCCACCAAACACTAAGCTGCAAGTCCAGTCATGTTTATGCCGTTCGCAGCGACCCATGTGTAATGTGTGCAACTTCTGATGTCACCACCTGATTCCGGTAGCTTTTACTTGATTTTAACACGTCACGTTATATCACTTCATATAACCTGGGTTAGATTTACATATCAGAGTGAAAATAGACACCAAATAACACCTTACATACTGTAAAAGGTTAAATTCTGAAGAACAAGCACTGTGATTTCTAGTAGAATTTATCCAGATAATAGAGTAAAATGGAGGGCGACTGGGAACTAGAGCCGACATGCACTGTCCTCATGCATGTGTAAGCATGTGTGTGTGTGTGTGTGAGTTCCTGCCTTCAACCAGCCACACTGGAAGAGTGTGTTTTGTTGCTGGCAGAGGCAAACCGACGGCAGGTTGTATGCCAACACACAAACAAACACGCAGAGAGAGAGAGAGAGAGAGAGAGAGAGAGAGAGCCCCGACTCGACACCCCGAATGGCTCCGCAGACAAATCCTCACTTTAAAGCTTCTCTCATTATGTTTGTGGCAACTTGATTGATCATCTGTCCTGCTTTCACTGACATTTGCAACACGACGCAAACAGTAAAAAAGTAATAAAAGTTTTACAGATTATCAAACAGTGCGTCCTGCATTCGGGAAGCTCTCAGACTCGTGGATCCATTAATGAAACTGGACCTCACGGACCCTATTTCATGCATGAGAACCCTCCTATTAGGAGGCAGCGTAGAGCCCCCTTTTAATGCACCAAGGGTGCTATTTATATTATCAAATTCCCTCTAATTGCCAATTATCTTTCACGCTCACCTCTGCTAACTACAGTTCATAGCGTGCGCTTTGATGCTGCTCCTTTTCCACTGCAGGGAACATTCTCACCTCCCCTGTTACAGTTTTTATTATTAGCCCCTCGGTCGAGGGTCGAGTAGAGCTTCGACGATTAATCGATCGGTCGATTAATGGTGAAAACAATTGGCAGTTTAAACGAGGATTGAAATAATCATACGCCCGTCGTCTGCCTTTATTTCGTCCTTACGCACTCCTAACATGCAGACTCCCCCCGTTCTCCTCGCATTAAATACATCACATTTGAAGAAACGCACCTCCCGCTCTGACCGCTAACCAGAAGCAGAGCTGTCCCCGTCTGGCTCTGCTGAGGCCCATTTACATTTCTGTGAATGGAAACAGGGAGCCAGCAGACAGTGTTCGGCGTGTGCGAGCCGTGTTTCCCTTTCAATCTCCGTCCACGTGGTCGCACATCTGCTCGCGGCGTCCCTTCCTCCTCCTGCGCCCCTCCTCTTTGTATCTGCCGGGACAACCGCAATTAAGCAGAATCCCGCCAAAACGTGCAAAGTTACCGTCTCTCTCTCGTCTGTTCTGTCTGAAGGCCGCAGATCCAAAGCAGCTGACGCGTCTAATATGGAGCCCAAACTCAGCCTCCGCCTCACCTCCTCACTCCCCTTGTTGTTCACTTGTTGTTCTGCCGTCTGCATAACATGATGGAAGTGGTGGAGAGAGACGCCGGCGCTCGTTTTGTTTCTGCTCGCATTTTTTCCTCATGTGGCAGCTTTCTCCTCTTTGTCGGCACAATCGGAAAACATTACATTATGGATTTTTGTTTGTCCAAGACTTTAGAGCGATCTCCTCAAGCATCGCTCGGTCTCAAACTTCCTGAATGGTTCATGATGTCATCTTCTTGGGGATTAGGGGCTCTCCTCATCTCCTGCTGCGCCTCGCGAGCAGACGTACGCCTGCTATGCATTCAGGCGGCGACCGCAAGGGGAATCTGTTAGGGTCAGTCCGTTTCTTTTCAACACGTTCCTCGACAGGTTGCTCTTGTTAAAAAACGGAGAAAGAATTGATTGCTGGTGACCGACAGCACGGAGAGAAAGATGGACCCTTGCATGAGTAGCATCATAAACAGAGCAGTAAACACGTTCGTGTCCTGCTAATCTCTCCGAGGGCTTTAACTGCCGCAGGTTGGAGTTTGATTCTGGAGAACCTGAGTGAGGGACGGGTGGTAATCATTGTTATCGCACACACAATTTAATCACTGCTGCTGTTCTGCACTTTTATTCAGGCCTGAAAGCTGCGTTAGTGCCGTCCCCACCCTGCTGGCGTGTGTGAGTAACTGAGCCGGAGCAGAGCTTTCGACCCAGTCTGGTGGCTCTCACTTCAAAGTGCCTCGCGGCCGCCGTCGTAGTGCCCTCTGAAGCTCCAGAGTCGGCATGAGAGAGTCGACACAGTCGCTGGTTTTCTGCTTTTCGTGGAACAGGCAGGGCTGTAATCTCGTGTGTGTTCAAATCCAAAAGATGCCAGGGTGCCTTTACAGCGATAAACTCCCTGAGACCCGCCCACACACACTATCACTGTCCCACCACAGCGGGACCTCATTTTTGGGGGTCGTCCCAGCTGGAGACTATCAAAGGGTGTGTGTGTGTGTGTGTGTGTGTGTGTGTGTGTGTGTGTGTGTGTGTGTGGGAGGAAGGGTGAGGGTGGGGGTACACTTGCCACACTGAGAGGTCAGGGCAGGGGGTCGGGGTCGGCACAGGTCAAAGTTTAACGTTTCAATCAGGCGCCTCTTCGCCAGCGTGTTCTGAGATGGTTTCCATCAGCTGTTTCTCATCCTCGCCGAGATGCTTTGAACTACCGCAAACGCCTTTTTTTTGTCATTGATTCACATTTGGATGTTTGACTATGGATTTTGTGCGACTAAGACTGAGACTGTGCCTGATGTTCGAGTTTTGGGGACATTCAAACTTTGAATTCTGTAGTAAGAAATACATTTTTCACTTTCGAAGTGTGCTTCCACAGTTAGGTTGTTTTCGGATGGTCATATTTACTCATCTTAGGAATCACAAGAAGTGATCTCAGCCATGAATCCCCAGGCGGATTTAGTCATTTGTCAACACTTTTCGCTTACCGTGCCAGCGTTTTTGTGTCTTTCTTTTCACTTTGACAAACGTGAGTCACTGAACCATCAAATTCAACCCCAGAACGTGTAAAAATATCGTTTGACAAATAACAAAAACAAACACGGAGTCAGCAAGGAGCAGGCTTTTGTTCGAGGTTTGAGTTTATCTATGTGGCATGTGATGTTGAATCAGTCACGTGATCAGGGGATCTTCATATTGAAAACATATCCTTTGTTAATGTTTCAGCATGAAAGCAGTTTATCAGAAAACAGCAGCTGATTGGACGATCTGTGGATTTCGGCACACCGTTTTTGTTCTCCCCTTCTGGTTTCCTCTTGATGGCTGCGTGAAGCTTCCCCGGCACGACTGTAAATCAATATCACCTCTGCGCTCTTTATTGAGGGACAAATTAAACAAACAGACGACCGGGGGAGGAGTCCCGGGTCCAGAGAGCCGCCTTGTAATCGGATTGGTTCCTCCGTGTTTGTCAGGGAGGTGTAATTATGTTGTACGGCGGCTCGGCACACACTTTGCGGACATCCTGGCCTTTGTGGGCCGAGCTTCTTGCGCTTGTGTGTCGAGTTGAAACTAGGCCAGTTCATCTCAGGAATGACAATTACCACGGACCGAGTCGGGGCCCTATTCTGAGGCGATGGAGGGCAGGTGGGGGCGATGGTATAAAAGCAGCAAAGACGATTTGGCCGCTGCCAAGATGCTCAGGACGTACAGTAGCTTCCGGCGCTCGGCTGGGGCGGGATGTTTAGAGGCGACGTCCATCTTTAACTTGATTTTTGGAAGCCCCCTTTGATAAAGCGCGCCTCAGCTCGGAGGAAAATAGAGGCAGCAAGTTGGGGGGGGGGGGCCCCTCCCCTCCCCTCCCCTCCCTCATTCCCCCGTACTCCTCTTTTCTCCTCTCCTCCTTGATCTCCGCCAGGCCATCCCTTTTTTTCTCTCCGCCTCCACCTGGCAGGCTCTCCTGCAACGGTGTGAGGTTGTCAGGCTGGCCCAGACTAAGGACTTTGTCCTAAGGTATTTACATCCGGCCAAACCGTATTAAACAGAGATTAGGGGTTTTCACTGAAAGGGGGGAAAAATGGGGGCGGTGGGGGGGTTAAAAAGAAGAGGGAGCTTTTCCAGGACGAGCAGGACTTACACTATAGCTGTGAAATGGAGGAAGAGAAATGTGCTCTTTATGAAGAGGGGGGAGTGGCGGCGGGGGTACCCCACAGATCCTGTTTGAAGGTCATGTGATGCTGGCTCGTCCGACGGGATGGCGAGCGTGCCAAACGGCTGGCAGCCGGTCTGGTCTGTCAGAATGGGAAGCAGAAGCACAAGAATGTGCTGGCGGGACGCGGCGAGCAGACGGCTGCTGTGGAGGACATCACGATCTGAACCAGCCTGTCTGTGCGTCTCCTCAGGAAATTTCTTTAAGAGATAATATCTTCTTCTTCTTTTTCTCCGGCTGTGGCCACCATTCCTATGGGAAATCATGTGATTTTACCTCTGATTTCAGCTTGTGACATATTTATCTCTCAAACAGGCTTTAAACTCCGATGTTAGTTTAAAATGGGGAAAAAAAAACAAAACATTTTAAAAACTCTCCATTGCATTTATTTAACCTTACCATCATTGTGTTTACACAGTTTTTCAGAGAAACTTGGAATTTCTGTTCGAGCAGAGCTGATACAGGAAGTTGTTAGTTAGCTAGCTAGCTAACTGTTAGCTCGCTTAAATGGAGACGAATAACACTGGATAGAAAAAGAAATAACACATTCATCCTCTTGAGATCAGTTCAAAACTTTCCCGCTACAGTTTTTCCAACTAGCTTAAAGTGGCTAATGTCAGCCCTGGTACGGAGGGTTTTCCTCCGTAAAGGATGTTGGTGAGTCAGTTTGATAACTTCATGACTCTTGAGGACCAAAGCTAAAGCTTTTATGAACAACTTGCTATACAACCATAGACTGCATATAAAGATGGACAATATCTTGATCACCCCCTGGTGGCTGGTGCCAGTATAGGCCATTGGGTCAAATATAAAATCAGTTTTTCACTTTTTTGGTATTGTTAATGATCTAATTAGCTATTTAATGCAAAAAAAAAAATTCTCTGTGCATCCCAAATGATGTCATAAATGGGAGATGGCAGCGCTTGCATTTTTGGCATAATTTTTGTACAATTGGAAGAAATTGCAACATATCCTCCAACTCAATTTATTTCTATGATCATTAGCCTGGGACCACTTTTGTTGCTACATTTTTGGGTCCCTGCCAGTGAGTTTTGATTTCTTTATGGCTGTCACTTTTGAAAAACAATCAGCAGAAAGTCGTGAAGTATGGAGTGAATGGTAAACTTTTAAAGTGAGTTATGGTCCTGTAATAGCCTTGGGAAAAGTCAGGGTTCGTTTTAGTCCCATATTGTCGCTTGTTGTGCCATGTGGGATTTGTTGCCACACTGTTGGGGACGTCTCAGTAACTAGCCTACATGACGTGTACTATGTAGCCTGTGTTTATATACAAGCTGTTTCACCGCAGAAATACACACAGATAAACTTCAACCACGTGTGCAGACATGCTGTACACACTCACACACTCAAAATAATCACAGAAATGTGGAACGTATTTTCTCTCACTTCTCAGACATAAGGCAGAGTCCTGTCTTTTTCAGTAGTAGAAGCAAACAGCTGATTACCTGCAATAGAAATGACCATTTATCGCTGTATTGTTTGCCACTGGGCTCGGGAGCAGCGTGCTCCACAGATGTCGGACAAATGGTCTTGATGTATTATTAGCTCAGTGTGGCGAAGAGGAGGGAATAAAGGAATCCTGATAAAGATGAATGTCTCCCTGCCCCATCTGGAATCCATCGCTTTCAAAAGTGGTTTGAATGCAGATATGGTTTGAGAAAAAAAGGGTATGTGTCACTGCTTTTCTACCAGGCTCAATAAAAGTAGCTCTTAAGCTCCCCCAAAGAAAGGGGAGTCGTGTTATCTTTCGCCGTTCATGATCCCTCTTGAACTTTCAGGGATGACTCTTTTTGGGAGGCAGCCTGGCCAGTCTGCAAACGTACCGTAAATCAGGCTGGAGAACAATAAAGTGCTGAAAATATATATATATATATGGTTTTATTGGAGATGTACCAGCTTCTCTCCTCTTGAACAGAAAATGAATTCATCAGCCACTGATGCAGCGATCTACAGATGAGACATTCGGAAAGAACGTCTCACTCTGAATGTTAAAGAGGACGACACGTCAGGAAAGAGAGGAGATTTGCAGATATCTCATTTTAACTGTAATGCAGGGTTGGTTTTCCCATTTATACCTGCTGCGCTCTCCAACTTGGGTGACAAAAGCTTATGCAGTGTGTGAAAAATATGTTTTGGTCAAAAGCTAAAACCTGACGCAAATGCTGCGATTGCAAATGTACTCCTCCAGCCGAATGCCAGTTTGCATCAAAGTGATCAATCGACGGACAAATTACGCTCAAGTTGAGAAATCCACAACATCTTGAATCTGCACCAAAAGCTTATCTTGTCCTCCTTTCACTACTGATTTTTTTCCCCCTAAATTAGAGTTGAATAGGTGTTTCCGGTCATTTGTTGAGTGTCGTTCCCAGTCTGACAACTTACTGGGGCCGGAGCCTAACATTTTAGGAATTAAACTTACCATCCTGATGCATCGATAAGTCTGGTTCAAACATGTGACGATGAATCACTCCAACGTTAGATCCTGCAACCGTGCAGTGTATAGTAGACTAGTTTAAATGACGGCGGATGACTGAGCAGGTTCAGCTCAGTCACTTTGATGTGTAGAATTATATCCAAGCCTTAATCATACCACAGATGGATTACGTTAAAAATATCAACAAAAACGTTTAATTTCAGAAAACAGAAATTGGTTTTTAAGGGTTTACTCAAAGACGCATGGGAATTCTTCATAAAAAAAGACATTTTAAACCAGAAAATGCTCTCTTTCCGTAACAGCTTTATCCACCCACAGATGTTCTGCCAGTGTCGTAACCCTTTAAGAGAAATGTTTGAGTACAAAGTCGGATAAAGTCGATTAGAGCGTGTTTGCCGAGCTAAACGCGGTCACTCCCGTGACCCGATGCGATGGCCGGCGCAGCGGCAGCCCCTTGGTCTGGTCTACGCTCCTTCCTGTTCCTCCGCCATCCCCTCAGTGAGCGAGCACGTGTGTGCTCAAGAGGCTTCCCGCATAAAGAGGTCCTTTTATCCCCGGGGCCGCCGCCTGCCCGTCGGCCCTGGGACAAGTTTGTAGAGGATAAATAAACCTCTTCAGACGCACAGAAAACATGGAGTCTGTACTGGTAAGCAGCGCGTTAATGGACGCCGTATCTCAAAGAGAGACTTATATTATTCTGAAGGGCCATTTGTTATGATAGTGAGCCGAGAGGGTCGGGAAGGGCCGGGAGGGCAGGGGCCTCTTGATTTATGGAGTGACTGTCCAGCACAAACACACACACACACACACACTCACGTGCTGTTTCACAATCATAGATACATACACACACATCAGAACCCACACTTACACACTCACCCAGAGAGTACATATCACACATTGGTTCCAGCTGGATCCAGGTTCCGGCAAGAGCGCTCCCACCGCTTCACACACACACACACACACACACACATGACCGATAGCATGCACATGCTGTACCGGATGAGGAAACAGCGGGAACATGGAGATGCTGATATGAGGTTTGGACGGCACCGGAACGCCGCGGCCGGGCTTTCACTCATCTGCGTCGTCCGACTGGCTTCTGCTCTAATTTATTCATGAGGAGGTTCTCGTATCGGCGCGGGCCGGCATCGCGCTCCGCTGACAACAAAGGCGAGACGAGGCCTTTCGAATTAGTGTTTTTAATCGCACGCAGCAGAGCATGTGCAGGAATTCATGAGACCAGCGCCATCAAAGTCGTTTCTGACAACGTTCTTTCTGTATTTGATGGGAGCCCACAGATGAGGGGTCTGGGATGTGATGTGGTGGATTCAAGCTTTTACTTTCATTTGTTTCGGCCTCTAGTTTGTGTGCATGTTTTTTCAATACATCAGCATCACGTCACCAACAATCTGTGATGTCACTCCAAAGAAATTTCACATAAACGATATGACGTCATCAAACTTTGAGATAATGAATATTGCCAAAAAAATGTTAGTTTTGTATGTGTTTGTGAACAAAATATGGACGTGGAAGTGATTGAATGATTAAAGATATAATTGTTTAATTATATTTATTAAATTAGTTATGTTTAAGATGGAAAAGCATTCAGAATTATTGCACGTGACAATAGCGATTCTGAATTTAATATTGAATTATAAACATTGTAATACTAAAAATATCGCAATATCGTGATTATATCGTATGGCGACTTAAGTATCACGATAACATTGTATCGTGGGGCCTGTGGCGATTCCCACCCCTAATATGTAAACACATTTAGGACCCAAAATATATGTTTATGCAGTCATCAGTCATTACATTGAACCAGGACCCCGGAGTCCGGACTGTCCTGTGTGAAACCAGAACATAGACGGCATTTAATGAACACGCTAAAACACGCTAAGGACACACAAAACGACCTCTTATGCTTTACAAGACTTTTTAATCACCAAATGCAGGTGAAGAGCTCCTGTAACTGGAATCTGTGGTTGAAATTCAGACCTAATTCTAGTCTCTGTGCATTAAGACCCACTTGTCCGATACCACAACGGACAGGCTGACCCACTTCGCAAGCCGCTCAGTCCTCAGCAGCTGGACACACGACAGCTGGAACCTTCTCGTCAGGAATTTAAAGTGCTCACTTGCTAATTAGGAATCCCTCTCTTTGCTTAGTTTCTCCCTGACACACTTAACATGGCCGCCTTTCAAAGAGCCGCCTGGTGTCAGTGTGAGCAGACCTGCGGGGCGTTCGATCCGTCCTGAAAGCACGTCCGCTCTAATGTTTAAAACCTGCATTTCAATGCATTCGAGTTGTGTGACACCTGACAAACGGAAGTGTTTTTCAGCATTCCGATTGGTTTGGTTCCTAAATGTTGCAGTTGTTCAGCCTCTGAACAAGCGAGTCCTCCGTGTATCTGTTTTCCCTGGATCAAAGCCAGTTGCAGCAGGATTACACGCCATTAACAAACCCTAATTACCTGAGCTGTCATGTCTGATCCACATTTTTTCTCCAAAGAGGCCACAGTGTGCTTTAAATACATGCATAAATGTAGAAAATAATAACCGTCTTATGCAAAAACGTAGAGAAGATCATCAAAAGTCGGGGCCCGTAAGCTAGCTGTGTGTTTAGGAGTAATGCAGAAGATATTTTTGTAATTTAGGGAAACTAACCCTTTAAGCAGGAAACATGCAGAACGCAAAGAAAAAAGCTCCCGTCAGTCCTCGTCCGGCGCCCACAGAGGAGTCTGTCCTCCGGTGCTCGGCTCAATAAAGCTGAAGTGAGCTATAGCTCTCTGGAGATTACTATATCTACCCCATAAAGCTCAATCCCAGACGTTTCAAACCTACAGACCGACTTTTCTCCTCTTCCTTCACACAGGTCATCAGTAATGTTCCAAGCTAGCGACCCATTCATGCCGGGGTTTGAATTTATACTCCGAGCACTCAGTGTTTCTTCTTCTCCTCAATGTGCCCCTTTCTGGTTTTTTGTTTTATTCTTAAAAAAGTGTTGTAAATATTGTTGCCAGAGCCGGAGGACCGCAGTGACTTAACATCTCCGGTCGTTCTTATGGCTGCAATAAAGCATAGAAAACAATCCGCAACTCATCTATTGAGTACATTTAAAGGGCGGCGTGAGTAAATCTGTGTGTGCTCAACGCGGAAGGGCGAGGTTGCTCTCGCTCGCTTCTAAGTGTTTTTCATAGCATAAATACGCTTGCTGAAGTACAAATTAGTGCTCGGTTGAGGTTTTCTCGAGTATTCCGTAGACTTATTTCTTTTTCTACTGTTTATGTAACGGCATTCAAGATGATATGAGCTCATAAATTACTCCATTAAGCTCAGACATGGTGACTTAGAGGCAATAACAGGTCTGTTTTTAAAACATATATGTATACAATATGTAGGGTACTTATAATTAGTGTCAAGACTCATTGAAATACTCTCTAATCATAATTAACTAAACGTCTAAGCATATTTTGACTTTCAAAAACACCTTTTTAATGTTAAGTTCTTCAGTAAATGGATTCTCCCAGGTCATTGATGGCTAGAAGGCTGGTGTGGATGTGGGGCGCGGTGGTCGTTGTACACCAAGGAAAAAATGTTAAAAAAAGACGTAACGTGATTAAAAAAACAATATAAACATCACCACCTGCAATTATGATTACAATGGCAGACAATAGCCAGCAGTGGCAGACGTTAGCTGGTAGTGGCATACGTTAACTAGCTGTGGCAGATGTTAGCTGGTAGTTGCTGACATAAGCTAATGGTTGTTGATGTCAGGTGTTCATTCCTGTGAATTCTTGAGCACCTTTTTTAAAAATGGTGGGGTATTTTTCCATTGTGATATTCCTGGAAACTCTGATGCTTCCTGTGCCTCCCTAGTTTGGTTTTGGAGAGCAGCAGACATACGGACGTCATTCTGGCGCCATTACCTGCCGGTTTCCTCATGCAAACAGCAGCTCTGTGTGTCGGCGTGGCCGCGTTCATCTCGTTGACGCATCGGAAGACCCCATTTATAATCTAGAGCGTTTATTATGTATTCCCCTTGAAGGTTGCCTTGTCTGGGCCGCTCCCATTCTCAGCCTCGCCCCTCAGCTCCAATTTCTTAATCGCAGTTCATGGCCCTGCGCGAGGGCGCCGCTTACACGGCCGCTTCTCGCCAGCAGGCCTCCGAGAGGGTGCTGCCCTTTCCGCGTGTCAACACCGGTTGTACTTGCCATCATAAATCAGGCTTTTAAAGGCGCCTCATTGGGTGGGTGCTGTGTACTCTGTTGCCCAAGCAGCTCATTGAAACAGGGTTTGTGGCGCACATGTGAAAGTAAGCCTGTGTCCTTGTGTTTGTGTATGTCGTGGCGTTCCCTTCAGCGGTTGCCGCGGCGACATGGGTGCGTGGAAAAGACATGAGGTTGTCTTTTTGTGGATTCTCCTTGACGGCGATGATTGAGGTGTGGATGATACAACCCCTCCGAGGCGTGGACACACCAGGGCAGGTTTATTTACCTAGACGTGTCCCTCCATCCCTCCTCCTAGTAAACATGTTGATTTTTCCCTGGTTCTGACCACGCTGGCACACGGGGCTGTTGGCGTGAATGAGCTGGTGTTCCCAGATCTCTCTCCGCCTTCACACTGGAATAGAAAGTTGCATTTTTCTGACTTCCGCAAGCAGATTAGCTGATAACTCGCCAGCAGGTCACCGCTCAATTCTGCATCACTGCTTCTTTGTTTCAGTAGGTTTGGGGGGGGGTCTTTTCTTATACGGAGAAAACTCCCCGACTGAGAAGGTGTTT
>KV751380.1:276776-316798 GCA_001698575.1 Mola mola | reverse complement strand
GCCTCGTTAAGCTCTCGGTGGGGTCGTGTTAGGCTTCCTCTCTTCCCTCCGTCTCCCCGTTGATCCGCACGTCGTCTCGGCTCCGCCTTCAGAGACGATAACGGTTTCTCTTTGCACCCAAGCAGGTGTCGCTGGATTCCAACTCCTCCATGAACTCCAACACGCCGCTGGTGAGGATCGCCCGCCTGTCGTCCAGCGACGGGCCCATGCTGGCCAACGTCTCCGAGCTGGAGCTGCCCTCCGACCCCAAGTGGGAGTTTCCTCGAGCGCGGTAAGAATATCAGAGCACGCAGAACGAAAAACAGTCTTTTTTTTTTTTTTTTAAGTGCGCACCGTCAGTACGTCCAGGTCATCACGACACCTCCCTCCTCACTCGCTGAAAGCTCCTGGCACGCTGTTTGTCTTTCAGGCTGACGCTGGGCAAACCTCTGGGCGAGGGCTGCTTCGGTCAGGTGGTGATGGCCGACGCCGTCGGCATCGACAAGGAGAAGCCCAACAAGCCGCTGACGGTCGCTGTGAAGATGCTCAAAGGTCAGTGAGTGTGGCGTCCCTCCCCGAGCACATGATCATTGGTCTGGTTTGACTGGTGTGTTCACCTCCAACAGCGAGGTGGTGTTTTCAGTTTGTTTGCTTGTCAGCAGCCTGCTGTCCACAATTATGGACAAATCGTCTTCATTCCAGTTACTTCCTGTTGGCAGTGGATTCAAGTGATTAAATTATGGTTTTTATTGGTGAAAAGTCTTAGAAAGTCAGGAAAAATTCCATCAATTGCAACAATTCCCATTTGTTAACATTGGGTGAAAATTTGAGTAATTATATCTCTGTGTATTAATTAAATTTGCTTCTAAATGACACCACAAAGGTACAATCCTACTGTAAATTCGACCTTGAAAGGACAACGGTTAAGGTCACAACAGGTGACTTCGAAAAAGTCTGTAACTCCTCCAAATTTCAATTGATCTATTGTTTTAGCTACTTTTGCGACTGGACAAATGTCTACATTTAATGGCCGTGGGGCAATTAAACAGGTTACAGTGTTTGTAATCAGCATTTTTTCCCCTGTAAGTGACTGTTAAGCCTTTTCTGTGGGCTTGATTGGTTGCGCGGCGGCGCAGGTTTTCTCTCCCTGAGCGGCATCCTTCTCTTCTGTCTCAGATGACGCAACGGACAAAGATTTGTCGGACCTGGTGTCAGAGATGGAGATGATGAAGATGATCGGAAAACACAAAAACATAATCAACCTGCTGGGAGCGTGCACGCAGGACGGTGAGTTCGCGGTGCAGCGCGGCGGCGGCGGCCATTGACGGAGCGTGTAACGGTGCTCTGACGATGACTGTGTGTCGCACGCAGGCCCCCTGTACGTCCTGGTGGAATACGCCTCCAAAGGCAACCTGAGGGAGTACCTGCGGGCGCGGCGGCCGCCTGGCATGGACTACTCCTTCGACACCTGTAAGATCCCCGACGAGCAGCTTACCTTCAAAGACCTGGTGTCCTGCGCCTACCAGGTGGCCCGGGGGATGGAGTACCTCGCCTCGCAGAAGGTCGGTCAAATTCTTATTATTATTATCTATAAGGAAAAAGACAATAATCGAATTTAATGCGGCAAATACTGACCTTTCTAAGAAAATAAGGATAATGATTAGGTTTTTAGGAGGCATGTTAGAATGTACAATGTCATTTTTGTGTTGTTTAAGTTACATTTTCACGTTTACAGGAAAAGAAATAGAATAAAAGACTATAAAAATTAAAATGTAAAGATTAGTGTGACGGATTATTATGACCATAGTGAGAAAAATAGTCAAGAGAGTTTAAGAATAAAGGCATGAATTTAGGACAATGAAGGAAAAAGTCATAATTCAACTTTTAATTACCCCAAGATGACAAGTAAAGTTTGCAAGGTTTTCTTCTAAATTTACATGTAAATTTTTCTCATAAAATTATGACGTTTTTCTTTGTGGATTAAGAGCTTTTTATTCTTTTAATTTATGACTTTATTCTCAAAGTTTAGAAACAAATTTCAGAGCTGGAGTAAAGGTGACAAGTCCGTCAGTGGTAAAAGTTTTGTCGGTTTCCAGCCTGCGTGTGTCTGATGTCTTTGCCTTTCGTCCCTCAGTGCATCCACAGAGACTTGGCGGCCAGAAACGTCCTCGTGACGGACGACAACGTTATGAAGATCGCCGACTTCGGCCTCGCCAGAGACGTGCACAATATAGACTACTACAAAAAGACCACCAACGTGAGTCTCCCGGGAGCCTCTGCCCGGAAAATAACGCTGACTCATCATTTTGGCTTTAGCTTCCGTGAAGCTGTGACACTGCGAGAGCGGCGTCACTTTGACCGACTTTTAAATAAAAACTTCTCTATTTCACTTTGTGTCTCTCACACACAGACAAGAAAGTCAACAAAGTATTATGTTATTACAAAGATTCGTTTAGACTAGAAAATGTAATTATGTGGTCGGTGCTGCAGCGTCCATCCCAGCCAGAAACTGATGTAAAACCATGAAATATGTAACAGAAAACACAGAGCTACATGGCTGACCTTCCACTTTAATGATAATAACATCATGGAAACTCGGTTTTCCCTTATCCCTGATGGTAATTTAATGCAACTCATGTTAGAAACGTAGATTCTTTTAAAATGAGTTGAGGGGTCTGAGTGAGGGATCGCAGCAAAGTGCAATATAATAAAGATAAATTAAAAATCACAAATGCTTCTTCACCAGTTGTTCGACATGTCAGAATAACAACACAACCAGAAACAAGAGATATGGACCAGGACACATTAAAAAGTGACAGATACTCTTGTTTTGCAACATTTGTGACAGTAAAATGTTTTTGCCTTTATTTTAATATTGTCAAGGCATTTTCTAAATCAGCAAATCAATAATAAGCAAAATGCAAAAGAGCTATTAGATTTCTGCTACCAGCTAATATCTCACTCAAGCCATCATGATACTAGCATAAAGGGAATAAAAATCGTAATATTTATTAATCGTAGCACTTTATATTATCTTATTACTTACATTTTATTACTCAGTTTGCAGTATTTCTCTTAAATGTTGTAGTGCTGATGCAGATGTTTTCTTACTTTGACAGTCTTTGGTTGATTTGCATGTGCTTTGACCTCACTTGGCCACCGTACAGTTTAGCAACTTTTGATCTGCGTTGGGTGGAAAACCAGGAAAATCTGGCAATGCTGTATGTGATAAAATACTTTAATCCAAGAAATTCATGCATGATTATGACTTTTTCGGGAGGTTTTGAGGCTGATGCAAGTAGAGACATTCAGAGTGTGTGTATTCAAGACCAGAAAATATGACACAAACTGTCAGAACCAAGAAACGTTCACGCTCAAACTAAAATATCACCATAAATATGTGAGTAAAGTATAACCTCTACAGCAGAATTTAAGCAGTTTGGAGATTCACTGAGGTTTTAGTGACGTCGGTTCGAGTTCTCAGGACAGTCTGTGTTTTTCTTTCACGCTTTGCTGTCTCCTCGGCACAGAATGGTTCTGCTGACCGCTGCGGTTCTGTTGTTGCAGGGTCGTCTGCCCGTGAAATGGATGGCTCCGGAGGCTCTGTTCGACCGGGTCTACACGCACCAGAGCGACGTGTGAGTTTGCACAGACCCACCATCGCATGCCCACTGCCCGCTCATGTGTGGCCGCCGCGCACCGGAGGAATCCGGGTGTTGAAACATCGTGACTGAGCGCGTTAGCATCAAAAACCCCGAGCTGCGTGCGCGCTCCCTCGCCAGATATCTCCCGCTCTCCCACATTCCTTCTTCCATGTTTCTCCTTTAATCTCCCAGCGCCACATCAGACAGAGAGTCAGGAACTCTGCACAGAGCCAACACCGCTGTCGTTTCATCAAATCCACACAACAGGAAGGTCTATGGATTAATCGCGTGATGTTCCCCTCAGGGAACAATCTGCAGGCGGGGCCAGCGCCCCTCATGACCTCTGATGGCTCGATCAGGAGAAGAAAGGCCATTCGGGCGAGCGGGTCGCAGAGTCAATCTGCCAGACGCAGCCTTCCAAGCCAAACACGGGCCCCAGTCAGCGCTGGCTCGCCGTACGATCTCACCGGACTGGAAACGGGCCGCCGGGAGAATCAGACCGATCTGTCGTTACAGACCCGCCCCCACCTCGCTCCTCCCTTTATACAGAAGTCGCTCCGCGGCCAGCTTACCCTCTCACACCCTGCGGGCTCTGACTTCTGACCCGTGAGGTTGAAATATGCTTTTAATTTGTCCCACGCTCACCGTCAAGCTTTCCTAACTGATGGCAGCCATTTTTTATTTCTACACCGTCAAAAGTCACAAACAGCTTAAACTGGCGAGTTTTCCAACTCTGTCAACATCACGGCGCTCCGGAGGCGAACACGCCTGCAGGCCAACACGCCGACCTGTTAGGAGCAGCCAGAGCGGGAGAAGTGCTGCTGATTGTGTTTCATTCATGATATAAAGCTATATCTCTCATGAGAGACCCAATGTGATATTTTTACTGTCCTAGTGACCTAAATAACAAGTCTCAGCAGAGCGCATCCAAATTTCACAAAAATCTGTCCATTTAAAACTGATCCATATCCAGGATCAGGATGGGATCTCGATCCAGATCTGTCCAAAAATTCAACATGCGTCAAATCCAAGTCACATAAAAAATTTCCCACGATTCCTGATCCAGATTTAGGGTCCCAGTCAGGTTGGGATTGATCCAAAACTGTACCCATGTGTTCCTCGGAGCCACACAATGTTTAGTGAAAATCTGTCCAGTAGTTTTTGAGTTTTGTCCAGGTTTGAAAACTGATCCGGATCCAGAACACGACCAAAAGTGAGTCGATCCATCCTTGGGTCAGTATAAAACCACAAGGCAAACTTCATCCAACTTCATCCATCAATAGATCGTAGATCAAAAAGATTTTGTAAATAACTTTTTTTAACTTTCTGTAATTTCCTTCAGTGGACTAATATGGCACAACAGGATGTTGAATCTTCTGTGAGAATGACCTTCCCTCAGTTACCATCATGTAAAGAATATGTACAACGTGTGTGTGTGAACATACAGATGGAGGCTGCTCCTGAGACGCCATCATCACTTGATGTCAAACTGAGCTCGTTTTCAACACGTCTACAATTTCCCAACTGCTGAAAACCCTGAAATCAATCAAAAATCAATGTTAAAGTGCATAAATATACACAAATAAACATTTGATATTACACAGTGTGAGGAGGAATCACCATCTGACATGAAATAGAAACCGTTTTCTCGAAAGGAGAGCACTTAGTCATTAGCCTCCTGCTCCAGCCACCGTGCATGTTTTTTGCATTATAACGTTCGAAAGCCAACTCACCATTTGCTATTATCGCTATGTGGCTGCTGGCTAAGAAAGGATGGACAGCTCAGTACATTTCCCGAACGCTGAGTACATCAGCTCGGACAAACAAGAGCAACAAACACGTCATGTTTGGGCAAACGGTTTGAGCGAAGTCACAGCAGGCGATGGACTCTGAAACGCTGGTGCAGTTCTCTGACTTCCCGTTGAGTCAACACCGTGCCACTCTGCAAAAGTAGCACATTTTGTGGTCGGAGGCTGTTTTCAACCCAGAATCCTGTCAACAGCATTCAGGCACCACTGCCCAATCACCAGCCTTACTTAGATAGGATTCCAAAAAAGAAACCAAAAGCCGGCGTTTTTTTTGTCTTTTAAAGAGCTTTTCCACTTTTTCCACTGCTCAGATCGTAAGGCTTCGACCCACAACGTGTCATCCATCTTCCCCTTCCCGCGGGCCTCGTTGATAGATCGCTCACTTCGTGATTTCCTCCACCTATCGGCTACCAAACAGCTTCACCCCTGACCCTAACCCTGAAAATTCCCCCCTGACAGCCAGCGAGCTGTGCTGGTCGGTCCCTGGGACGGTCCCGAGACCCGTCCCCACCCGAAAGACTTGATCTGTTCCCATCCAGAGCACAAGGTTGAAGTCCAGCACTCGGAGCAGCTCCTCTCAACTCCTGCTTGAGTTCTCCTCTGACTTTAGATGTTCCTCAGGCCGGATAGCCAGCGTGGATAATTAGATCTGGTCTGCTGAGAGCGGCATAGAGAGGCAGGCTCAGACTCTGATTCATTATCTTCCCTCATTTAGCTGTTCAGGAATAATGCAGCAGTGCACTCGAGCCGCCGCCGCAGACTCGGGGAGGAAATGAGAGGACGGAGACAGTCCCTTCCCTGTTTTCTGCTCAGGTGTTTGTCCACACTGCATCAGTTATGGCAGTTAGGGCACATACAGAGCGCCCCCACACTACCTGAACTAACTGGACTCTGAGGGACAAGCAGGCTTGAACTCAGTACAGGTGCTCAAGTGTGAGTGAGCCCTTAGCGTTAGCTGCTATGCTAAAGCTAGCATACACGCTGCGCTGCTGAATATTTATGGAATGTTGCACTTATAAGTGTTCCATGAGGTTGCTGGTGTTACCTCCTTTACATTTGCATATAGCTGCACCTCACTAAAAAGTGAGCCCCCTGCTTTGCCCTGCTGCCTGATTGGGTCCTTGAATTTGAGGGAATTGGGCCTGGAATGTCTTTGAAAAATCACTGAACATGATGTTTAAAAACCTTAAAATGTGGATTTTCCTTTTTTTTTTCTTCATTTTTTTCCTCTATTTGAAAGACGGTTACGTTTCCTTTTCAAAACAAAGACAAATGTTCCCCCTGTGTGAGCGACGGGTTGTTGGTCTTCACACATATTGACTGACTTTCACAGAGAGGAAGATTGTCCAATTGATTCCTAAATTGGTTGCGGTGAACATTATTGAAGATCAATATTTCCCTGGAGCAGATTCGTGGGTTTATTAAGGAGAACACGAACCTCTTCAGGCCGTTTGACCTCCGATCTGTATTCACGCTGTGTGTGTGTGTGTGTGTGTTCAGGTGGTCCTATGGGGTGTTGCTGTGGGAGATCTTCACGCTGGGGGGCTCGCCGTACCCAGGAATCCCAGTGGAGGAGCTCTTTAAGCTGCTGAAGGAGGGACATCGGATGGACAAACCCGCCAACTGTACACATGAACTGTACGTCTCTTTATGAATCGTACCAGAGTCTGATCGCCTTGTTTACGGGAAGGAGCTCAGAGATTTATATTATTTGTACGTTATTATGGGCTGGCTGGCTCAGAAAAATAATAAAACAGTAGATTTATGGTTATTATATTGTTTCTACAGACAATTCTGAAAAACAGTTGTTCAAAACATGCTAATCTAAACCCAAATTCTGTGAATTAAATACTTCACCTGTGACCATTTTCCGTCAGGCATCTTAAAAAACAGCACAGAACGAAAACTTAAATGTTATAACTACAATTGGAGGTCAGTGAAATTTAAATATATAAAGTGTTTGGGGTGGAAGTCATCAAAGTAGATCAACATTTGTTTAGTGTTTATTTGGAGAAATAGCAAAAATAGAAACAATCCTGTCTGTACGTAAAGATCGTTTTCTTATCACGCCGGAGTACCTTCAGGTGTTCATTTCTCTGATCAGTTAGCTTTGATTTAGTTATTCGATGGTATTAGAGGAGAGAAACGTCACAGTTCACAGCCGAGTCCTACAAACACGATGGCAGATGGATGTTTTGGATCACTCGTGTGCACCTGGAGATCTTTACTTAGGTTAATGTCTATAAGGCTTAAAGGAGAACGCCGGTATTTTCCAACCTGAGGTCTATTTGTCTTTTAGAGTCTAAAACTTCACAAAATAAATACATAGATATAACATCCGGTATCGAGTTGTGATACCAGGGACGTTTACCAAGAAGAGTTTATACAATTCATTGGCACAAGACAAGTGAAAACGTTGGAAATAAATATCTTTTTCATGCTTAACTGCGCTCGAAATGTTCCTGGAGTGTGTGGGAACATGTAGTAGATGCCTACAGTCAAACTCTGGGTGTTTTTGACTCCATGACTGTGAACATACTGCATGAAACAAATGTTTGTAGAGTTTTTCCTAACTTTCTGTTTTCTGACATTCATGTAAGACAAACAAATATGTGCAGATTTAATGCAAAGGAACCTCTTCTTATTTGGCACATTATCACAGCCTGGAATAAAAGCGTGGGACTAAATCTGCATTAATTTGAGTTCGTAAATACGATATGGTTAGTGGTAAAAGAAAGTCATTTATCTGCAGTTTCCATTACATCCATTATGGGCTTCCCGTCTCCAAACTCCATACTGGAGTCATTTCAAACATAAATGTACTTAGTGAAAGTTTAGATCCAAAAGTAATGATTATTTTTTTATATATGTACTCAGAGAGAACCGTTTATCTGGATGTGCAGCTCATCTGCAACTCATTTCTGTGGTTGCGAGAGCCTCCGTTACTGGGAGCTGCTGTGAAAACGTCTTTTCTCAGCTGGAAACACAACAAAGCGACGTGGAAACTGACAGAAACCCCAAACCGACGATCCGTTCCGTCGCCTGAACCTAAATTACAGAGCGCCTGCATCCAGCGGCGGAGGGAGCCGAGCGGTCACTAACCCTGGCTTGTGTCTCTTCCAGGTACATGATCATGAGGGAGTGCTGGCACGCCGTGCCGTCGCAGCGGCCGACCTTCAGACAGCTGGTAGAAGATCACGACCGGGTTTTATCAATGACCTCCACCGATGTGAGTCTCCCTGCACAGCTGATAACACTGAAAACACAAGCAGCAGGAGTGTTCCTGGAAACTCACCCTCCAACGGTTTCAAACAAAGCCGTTTAAAGTGATACGGGAGCAATTAGAGCGGCTTGATGGTCATTTCCAAAGAATGTGTTTGTTCACAAATAGCTTTTAGGATCCAAACACAGTCACGTGAAGGAACACTGTCCACCGACCCATTCATCTCTTTAATTAATGATTGGTTCATTGTACCTGATCTGGCTAATTAGCTTGATGGGCAGGAACAACACAAACAACATAAAGTATAATTAAGAGATAACAAAATCGTTTAACTTTATACCCGAACAAAAAAACATATATACAGTATATATAAGAAATATATATATTTCTTACAGAAAAGATGTCAAACGGTGTGAGAGTGAGAAACCATGACGACAATTTTTCACCTCACGACAATATTATTGGTATTTATTGGCCTATTACAGATACATCAGCATTGATTCGTATGTTTTCAATATTGGCTGATATACAAAAACTTGGTTTAAAAGAAGACGTTACAGAAACAGACGGGTGATTTATATCAGATATCCAGCGAACGTCACAGTTTCACTGCACTGCTGTCATTTATGCTGGTAAAAGTTCATTGTTAAACCAGGAAATATTCAGCCTCCGCTGCATGTCCTTGTTACAAATATCTAATAACCTCAGCTGAGGGATCATTGTGAAAAATGTGTCCACATCGTCCGATATATTAATATCGGAACTTTTAATATCGGTATCAGCTCCAAAAGTTGCATATCAGTCAGGCTGAAATCCTTAAGAAAGGCGATGTACGACTATGTTTTTTTATCATTTTTGAGCTTTCTGTAAACAAACATCTTAAGTCAACATTCTGATCAGCTGGGGACAGAATGTGGTCATTTGTGACATTGATGTGAACATTGTGGATCAATATGAGAAAAAAACTTTGTCCTTCACATAGATTCTTTACACAACATCTGAAGAAGAAAAACAAAACTGAGGTTGAAATGTGTTTTTTGACAACTCCTGTATCGTGTTAGAGAAATACAGTCGAACCTCGTAGCCCTTCAGCGACGCCCCGGTCTAACCTCCGGCCTCCCCCGACAGGAGTACCTGGACCTGGCGGTGCCCTTCGAGCAGTACTCGCCCACCTGTCAGGACTCCAACAGCACCTGCTCCTCGGGAGACGACTCGGTGTTCGCCCACGACCCACTGCCCGACGAGCCCTGTCTTCCCAAAGCGCTCCCCAGCAACGGGGTGATCAGGACGTAACAGACGAGGCTCCTCCGGGAAACACCGCCTCCTCCACCTCCTCCTCCTCCCCGACAGACTCCTGACAACATTGAAGGATTTTTGTTCGTGTTCTTTTCTGAAAAATGAAATTATATTTTTGTACTCGGGCCAGTCTGTCTTTTTGCTTTTTTTGTTTGTTGTTTTTGTTACGGACAATCTGTGGGGTGAAACCATTCCGTGCCTACTGGGACAAAAAAAACCCTCCTGAGGCTGAAAACAGACAGGAAGGACAGAGGAGGAGGGAACGGAGGGCATCTGGTCGGAGACCGGCTGTTCTCCTCCCGTCGAAGACACCAGCAAAAACAGCAACAACGCCACAAGCCAGGATCCACTCGTTCTTCCGAAGACCCTCCTCAGCTTCCACGGAGGGCAGCAGAGCTGATTCCAACCTGTTTTTGTCACGACTTTCAGAAACACAAACAAAAACAAACAGTTTTGTGATAATCGTGGCAAAAAAACCCACAAAAATCCTCATTAAATGTGAGGCGAAGAGTCAGGGCTGCTCGGCGATGGATCCAGCGAAGGTTCTGATGGGGGGGGGGTTTTTTTATGTACTTAGAGAATTTATTGTAAATATATAAATGCAAATATGTATCATATTGCTGCCCACAGCCGTGTACTTAAAAAGACAAAAAATTACACTTTTTTTTTGAAAAGTATTGTTTTAGGACGAGAGCAATCTAGAAGACACTGTCATGAACGTGTAAAACATTTAATCGTTTAAAGTGATACAGAAAAAGGTTTTATTTGAATAATTAACGTGTATATTTGTAAAGATATTTATAGACTTTAACATGTGGTTCTTAAGTTCGAGAGGCCTAGTTTAGAGTTTTAGTACTGTACGCAAAGATTTTTATTTCTTTTTTTGTTTGTTTGTTTTGTAACTTATTTTACAACAGAATTGCATTTTTCTTCACAGCTGGCAGACTCCTCTAGTTTTAATCCATCTTCTTTTTTAAAAGCTGGGAACGTACGACAGGCGAGCGCGAGGGTTAGTGTTTGTGACGATTAACTCTTGCTGGGCAAGAAAGACACGTACGTCCCCTTTTCTCTTCTCTTACGTGTAATGAAGTACTTACAGCCGAGTTCCAACGTGAAGAAGCCTTCAGAGAGCGCCAGAAAAATCCTCCTACTGATGTTTCACTGCTCAATTTCATGAAGGAACGAACAGAGTAGTTGCTTTCCAACATGGAATTTGTACAAATTTATTATGATTATTCAACCAAAAGAAAATTGCAAAATATTAGAAGAGAACCAGAGTGATTTCAGACTACATTTCCCATAATTCAGTGGGCGCTGAGCCTCTATATGTAGAAATATACAGGCTCTTGTTCAGACCTTACTCAGCATTTAGCAGCAATGCATTTTGGGACTTTGAGTCCAGTAACAGCCAGTAGGTGCTTTTTTGAAGTCAAATAAGGGATCGGCAAAGATCAGATTCCTTTGCACAGAGAGCACCTGAAGTACCCACAATCCTTTGCAAAGAGTGAGCCTGTAGGACCCTTCATTGCGGACTTTCAGAATAAATTAGTGCCTTTACTTAAATTTCAAAAACACCAAATCATTGCCAGCTGGTGATTCTTGAAGTGTAAAATCATTTCTGGCTGCATGTTTTTTTTTCCTTTAAAGGCTTCGCTGATCGGTCATTTTGTAACACAAAGGTCACAGGGTCGTCACTAACGCGGGGCGTCAGGGTGCCCTTGAGCAAGGCACGCAGCAGTATGAAACCATTAGCTCTGGTGCTCGAACGCCGCTAAAAGAAACCTGGCGAGACGCTGGAGATGCTGTCGCTGCTCTGCGGTGTCAATGAAATGAAGGCAAAAGAATCTCTTCAGTATAAATAAATATATGATTGTTAAAGGACACTCAGAAACCTGTGGTGGATCCTTCAAGCTCAGCTAGCTTAGAAAGAAAGTGCCAAATTAGTCTTAAGAGTCATTTTTGCCGAGTTCTCCGGAACCAAATGCGGCGTGACTTAATGTAGGCGGGCGGAGGTGCGCAGCAGAGGATCATGGGATCATGGGATCAACTTGACCCACCCAGAACCTGATTCACTCGCTGCTAAACGAAATCTCCCCCCGTATCTAAACTACTTCAAGCTGTGTGAGTCTGTGTTGAATTGTGCTACACTGGGAGGTTTTTTCCGCGTTGCTGTTTTGTTTAAGCACGAAATTATTTGCTTTCTCACTGGTTTACGCACAAGAACAACAAGGCCTCCGTAAAGCGACGTGTCGCTCGCGGGAGTTGTTATTCCTGGGCTCGGTACAGTTTCGCAGCTGTGGCCCAAATCCACAAAGTGCCTGGAATAATTAATAAGCAAACAAATTGACTGATTTTGATCATGTTTCGACTGTATGAAAGGAAAATTAAAGGAGCAGTTCTAACTAAAAGCGGGCCATGTACACGTTAGCCCGATTCTTCATTTCTCGAGCGACGCAGACGGACGAAAAGGCACTTGTGTAAAGGTCGGATGGATCTAATGAAACAGACGGTGTTTCGTTTTATTTATGCCTCCGTGCTGGGTAAAAGCTTTCCCTATGGTGAGAGTATTTTTTTTCACGGCTGTCTGCATTTCAGTGTTGTTTTTCATTAAAGAGCCCGAAGATGATGATGACGACGATGATGATGTAGAGCAGTCATTTCACGAGATACGGATGCCCCCATCAGGCTCGGCTCCTGGCTTAATTTATCCTTTAATTTTATTTTATTTGGGCGCCCTGGCCTTGTTTCTTCTTTTACTTTGTTGAGCTCTGTACTCTCGCACACGCACTCACTTGTCAAGAGTATTTGTTGTTTTTGAAATAGAAAAAAATGAAGCAACGTCAGAAGTCGCAGCGATGGCCTCCAGCTGTTTCAAGCAATTAAGAGACATTAAAACCCCCGCTGATGTGTTTAATCACAACACTTTTTTGTTTTATAAACCCCATAAACAAACACATTGCTTATTATTGAGGACCTTCCCATAGAATTCAAATATTTGTATATTTTCAGGAGTTTCATAGTAATCCCGGGATCGTTTGCCGTACATCCACGTGTGCAATGCAAACAACAACTGTTCATATCTAATTTGCCAATATTAAAAAATAAAAACACAAAATTTTAGCATCATTGCAAATGACACGAGAGGGCCAGCGCGGCCTCGCTATGCTAAGCTAGCCAAACATCTTGCATCGCTAGTGTTTACCTTTGTGTTCCTTTGCCAAAGTTGTTAAGTTTATTTTTTGCTCACAAAGTGCAGGCGAGCGAGGCTAGCTCGCTACCATTAGCACTGATTCCCGCGCGACGTCACCCGTGGAAAACGTGACGTTCATAATGAAACTCCTGCGTTTCTGCTGGGAGGTTTGTCCTGTAATAGCTTCAGATGCTGTTCAATCATGACAGGAATGAGAAAGTCGGGAAAAAACACTGAATAGTTCCAGCTTTACCAGATTTTTATGAGCAATATAACAGCCGTGACGCAAAAGTATTAGCATTGTTACTGAAAACTTGAGACGTTAAGAACAACAAATAGTTTTCGGAGTGACCATGTCCTCTTTTGTGGTGTTGGACTGAACACGGCGACCTTTAACACCCCCCCCCGTCGTCTCCACTCTGACTTATTTATTCTCTCTGTTCAACAAAGATAAAAATCAGGAAAATCGGCCTCGTTTCCTCGAGTTTTTCACACAGTCCTGACCTGACAGCATTAGTCCAGATAATTTATAGTTTGAAGGATGCTTCTTACGTCGCTGATGTACATGAGTAGAGTTTCGCGTAGCTGTGTGAGCTACTTTGTCAGAACCTTAGAGGGGAAATGATTTTCACGCAACACAAATTTCATTTTGCATTCCACGACAGTCAGACGAAAATCATGATTTCTTTTTTCTTCCGTATCCCTGATAATTTATTCTTCCTCCCTCTGTACTTAAGTTTCTCACATAGAATGGTGGAACTAACCATTTGGCATAATTTGTTTGTTTGTTTGTGTGTCTCAACGTGCCTGTTTTGATCATGATGAATCTCTGTGACATTCCACCCCAACAACCCCTCTGGGCCAACACAAAGACAACTATTGAAACTTCTCTCTCTGTGCCTGACAAACTATGCTGTCAAAACAAGGTTTTCAATAAACATGTTATAATATCGCTGCTGTGTCTGTCACTGAGACCATAGATGTGTTGGGAAAAATCAACAGGAAGAAACAAAAGTCTGAAAGAAAACCCCGAGCAGACTTTGTGATTCATGGAGAACAGAACACGTTCAGATGTTTACGTTAATGAAATGAAACCAAAACACTGAGGAAGACACACATCCGTGAGTCTCGGAGTGTTTTGTCTGAACTCTTTGTTTTGTACAGATACCAGGGCTTGTTTCCCATCGCTCATTCCGAAAACAAGGACGCTTTAAACCTGGAAAAGCATTGGATAAACTGCGGTTTTATGTTATTACAACATGACATGAAACTACGTAGCAGATTTTGTATTTCCAGCAGGCCGACCATTAGTACGGCTAAAAATAATCTCACCTCAAAGGTTTCTAGACCTCCAGAGGATACACCAATCCCTCCAAATTATGATACATTTCCACGTCAAAATGTCTACAAAACAACTTGGCTTTTGCTTTATAAGTCGTTTTAACAAGGCATAAACTCAGACGACTGTAATTTCAGTCAAGGTAACAATTAATTTGGTCTCCTGTCGCTGTCACGTCCACGAGAGAGAGTCGAAGATCAAAAAAAGGTGTAAAACATTTCCTCATCTGTGAACATTTCTGCCTGAGTCACGTCAGATCCATTAGAATTTGTTCCATCAACCAAACGATGTGCTGAAATGACATTATGTGTGCATTTAAATTGTTTGGCAAAGACGTAAGGTCAAAAGTTTGAAATAAAAAATCGGCTGAGGATATTTGCTGCCTGGTTCCCTGTTTTAGCCTTGCCGGGCACATGGAAGGGCAGCGAGGTCTGCTCTTCCTACTTTAGGGTTTCCAAGTAGGCACAGGGATGACCGGAGATGTGCACGTGATGCTCTAGACTTACCATGTCGGCACATGGAAGGGCAGGGAGATCACGTGACGCTGCTGCCAAATTAAAGTCAGGTTTCTTTCACTGCCGTGGTCCTGACTGAACTACCGTTAAGAGTTTATATCTGTTGCCATGACAACTTGACTCACCTTACTATGGATGGCAAACAAAGATCTACTTTCCTTTTCCTCTTCCGTCCACTATTTAACACCGTAAATGTAAAAATAAACAAAGAGAGGCAATCAGAGAGCCAAACTGGATCAGCAAAGGAGAAGGAGACCAAAATCAGTGAGATTTTCTTCTTTAAGCAGCAGCAGGAAATGCAGGCGGCGCAGATTTCCACCGCCACTTCCTGTTGATTCTGTCACACGGTGAACAAATTAGCCTCTCGGAGCATCTTAACGGCTCTTTAATGGCGCTCCGTCTTTGTGTGCTGAGCACAGCTCCACGCCCTCCTTCGCCGCCTGGCTGGCATCAGCTCAGTAAGAGGCAGGCGGGCGGGCAGAGGAGAACCGGGTTCTGTGTTGGGCCGCTCGGCCCGGCTGGGAGGGCGAAGCTGGACAGTGACAGAGGGAGAGAGAGGCTCTATGTATTGAGGCTTTTGGCCCTCAGCCCCGCTCAAGTGCGTCCTGAGGGGAACATCCTGCCCCTTGTTGGAACTTCCTCGGCCCGCTGAAGTGGCCCATTCACGGAGGTCTTGTGAGGGGGGCTTGTTTTCGCTGCTAAATGGATGTTTCTGTTTCAGAGGTGTTTGCGCCGGTGGACGTTTTCCATTCCCCCACTCCTCCTCCTTCTCCTCCTCTCTCTTTCCCATTCCCACTTTTTCTCCCTCTCCTTTCCCCCAATTCCTGCTCCCCTTTTGACCGTTGCTCCGCATTGCCACTCTTCCTCCTTACGTAGGGCTGCTGCACAACCTTTGCACCACCTCCCACACGAGGAGGCGAGTCTGCACAGTCGCTGTCAAGTGACAGGTTACGAGTCACAATATAAAAAAACATCACAGCAAAGGACAAAAAAAACACGGTGAAGCCGAATAATTGACCAGTTCTGTATTCTCTGACCAATGTTAGCAAAGAAAATGAGAAAAAAAACCTGAAGACGCCTTTCTTGTTGTAAGTAAATGGATCAGTAAAGGAGCAGTTCATCCAAATCAATGAGGTTTTCTTCTTTAAGCGGCAGCAGGAAATCCAGGCTGCCCGCCACTAGTTTACATAAGGAATTAGCATTTTATCAGAAATAAAATACTCTCTAACATTTTTGCAGGCAGCTAATTGAAATATTTTTTCTCAGTAAAAATAAAAGTGAAAGTGATTACCGTTACATCAGTATTAGAATTTGTTCAAATAGCTAAATAAAGATGGCCGAATGAAGACAAAATGCAGACAAAACGCCCCGAGAGCTGTCATCCTGCACTCTTTGGAGTCATTATTGCTTTAATGATTGGGCGGCAGTATCAAGGCCCCGCCCACTCACTCGCCAGCTGTCAATCATGATGTTTCACCCTGTTTTTATTGCAAATAACTGACAGATAAGTGAACACTTGAACATACCTGAGCTGGATGAGAACCACCAAAAGTACCAGAAACCAACTTTGACAAAGTTTAATTTGCCGCATACTTGGAAGGGGGAGGGGCTTTATGACCTATACTGCAGCCAGCCACCAGGGGGAGATCAAGACGTTGTTTCACTTTTATAGAGCTCTCACCCATCTTTTATTGATATACGGTCAATTTAATAAGGCAAAAAAGTTAAGGTAGCTTAGTTGTTGTAATGCTTACTGACAATAATAATAAATATTTCTATCAAACCTTTCATACAACAAATGCAGCTCAGAGTGCTTTTGAACCAAAAGAGTACAATTATGTCCTTCAAATTAAGAGACATTAAAAGACCTGGTAATAATAGAGATGGTATAAACAGGATTACAAACATGCCATCACAAAATCAAGTCACAATAAAAACAATGAAAATAAAAAGAGATGATTTTTTGGCTCTCTTCAAAAGGTTTCCTCTCATGTCTATTTGCTTCTGGCCGTAACTAACAAAAGCTGCAATCTGCTTTTAGCTTTTGCTGGTAACTCCCAGTAGAGCAGCAGCTGATGGTCGCAGCGTTCTCCAGGGCAAATGTTGATTTAACGTAGCTGAGGGTTTTGTACTGAGCCGTGTTTAGGGAGGATGTGGGCAGGACGTTGAGGGGTGTTTCTGTGTCTTTCCACTGCTTCGAAAAGCAGTGGAAAGACACTGCTGTGCTACTGTGTGGGAACGCTGAGCTCCCGATCTGAAGAGGACGGACGACAGAGAGCAGAACCTCACCGGGAACGAAGCTTCTCATGACTCCAGACGGGCCTCGCCTGGCTTCATGTGCTGCCAAGAAACACTTTAATGGTCTTCATTCGGTGGAAGGCTCAGAGCTCCGACCGCTCCAATACACACACACACACACACACACACACTCTTCTTGCACATTAGTGAAAATAATTGCGAGTTGCAGCTTTGAAAGTGCAGCCTTGTGTGTTTTGTGCAGCTTGAAGTCGTTCTGGTGAGTCAACAGTTGGAGAAAGAAATCAAAGATGGCTGCTGCTGAGCCGCCGACTGTGTGTGTCATAATGAGTGTGTGGATACACAGCCATCGTGTGTGTGTGTGTGTGTGTGAGTGGGTTCTCCAGTGACTCTGTGTGTATAAGTGGATAAGTGTGTGTGTGTTCAGTGGGGTCCTGAAACTGGACCTTGGTATGTTGTCACTGTAAGTGTGCCAAATCAGCGATTAAGTGCGCTCCCTGTGCGACAGGCGTGCAGCGGAGTGACGCTCGGGAACAGGTGTCTGTAAAACAATCCGGTTTTCAGCGCTCCTCGGAAAACTGTCCCACCGAGCGGCAGGAATAGGCCCGGCGGTTCGGGGACCGGCAGAGGTTTGCCTGCTGCTCAGGCGGCGGAGGCCCCCCGTGACTGCCGAGATGTGCTGGACAGAGAGGTTCGGGTAACAAACTGGAAATACACGCTGATATACAGTGTGATGTGTTAAACCTGAATCCCAGGTGACACGAACAACGAGCACGGTGTTCACGGGGTCGGAGTTAGAAGGCACGAGCAGCACATGAACCCCCTTGGACACAACTTTAAAAGCATTTGACTGCAGAAAATTCACTTTCACAGCATCTGTGGACAAACTGTGCACTGATTAAAGCCCGGATCAATAGTGATGATCTTGGAGGATCCAACAGACCAACTTGACGTTTGTTGATTTGTGACATTCAACCCAATTATTCATATATAAAATCAGATTATTTATATGATCATCAGCATTTCTGGTCAGTATTATTGAATTTGGCATTTATTATTGACTAGAGTGCTATTAAATAATTACTGCTGAATAACTAGTCAACTTGATTGACACACTGCAAGAGTATATTCCCAAACACCCCTGATGTAAACACAAAAACTGCAGCCGCAGCGAAGACGGCAGCGCGGCAGGAGACGTGTCAGGACGTCACTGTGAAAGTATCTGATCCCCTCATCGATTTGCATTTGGTTTCATGTACATAGGACCCACAATAGGGAGGATATGTTTGAAAACATTAACTTGTTTGAAAATGAGTTCCAGAACTCACAGACGGATGCACAAAAAATTCAGATGGAGCCTCAAATACTCTTGAGCAGCTTATTTGGAGACGCGGCTGATGATTCCATAATATCTTTGCAGATTTTCCAGAAGAATACAAGGGGTCTCAAAACCCCAGGTGTTATTTTGTTATTTCAGTCCTGTGTTGATGATAGCCTGTGAAAGCCGGGCAGTGTGATGCCACATAGGTGGGCAAAGAAAAATGTGAGAAGATCTTCCGATGTGGCTTATAAAGCCTGCAGGCTTCCTGCCGACTCGAGGTAATGACGCTGAATATGTCACATATGTAACGCCGTCCACGATGGCTCAGCGGAGGTTTGGATTCAGCCACGGACGAAGCTTCCAGTCCAGCTCAATTGGGCCTCTGTGCAAAAACAACCCCCACTCAGACAAACAAATGGACTGAATTGGTTGAATTGCTTCTGCCATTCAGTTAGTTTGGCAGTAATAGCAACCAACAAGTCATTTGCCTCCAAAACGTCCATCGTCATTATCGACCTGTCCACCAGCTGCCCTCAGACAATGTGTCCTCCCCCTCTCACGCTGCCCCACCCATTCGCACACCTTTTTCCGCTTCATCCCATCAGCTCTGCCACACTTAACCAGGCCCAGTTGGTCCCTTTCGGTTTAGAGAAACACAGGAAAATACGGTAAATACAAGATTCTGGGCACAGGAGATAATCCTGTGACCTTTAGTGTCTGTGTTAGGTCGTCTCCTGGTCACCGCAGCGAGATTCCTGAAGCCTGTTAGCTGTTGGTTTTAAACCTTCCACCTGATTTTTCTGGACTTCCAGCTTGGTGCTCATTGTCTTCACTTCCTTATTGGGTCCATCTTTATGGTTGTGACCCAGGTTAGGTTTAGGTAAAGAAAACTGCCTGGTCGTGTTTCGGGAAATATGACGGATTTGGTTATATGAGAGCCTTCCACAATATGTTAAAAATTCCCTGTCTTTGTTCCATGCTCTGACATTACAGGATAGGTCGGTTGTAATTATATCAACAATGAAGTCTACTGTGACTTGCAAAAGTATTCAGACCCCTTGAACTTTTCCACATTTTGTCACATTACGACCACAAACATAAATATATTTTTTTGGAATTTTATGTGAAAGAACAACACAAAGTGGCACAAAATTGTGAAGTTCAAAGAAAATTATACGTGGTTTTAATTTTTTTTTTACAAATAAAAACTGAAAAGCGCGGTGTGCAAAAGTATTCAGCCCCCTTTTCTCTGAGTGCAACCAATCGCCTTCAGAAGTTGCCTGATGATTGCTGAATGATGGAATGTTGACCTAATGACTAAATAGAGTCAACCTGTGTGTAATCTAATCTCAGTACAAATACAGCTGTTCTGTGACGGCCTCAGAGGTTTGTTAAGAGAATATTGGGGAGCAAACAGCATCATGAAGTCCAAGGAACACACCAGACAGGTCATGGATAAAGTTGTGGAGAAGTTTAAAGCAGGGTTAGGCTATAAAAAGATTTCCCAAGCTTTGAACATCTCACGGAGCACCGTTCAGTCCATCATCCGGAAATGGAACGAGTATGGCACAACTGCAAACGTACCAAGACACGGCCGTCCACCTAAACTTACAGGCCGAACAAGGAGAGTACTGATCAGAGATGCCACCAAGAGGCCCATGGTGACTGTGTACGAACTGCAGAGATCCACAGCTCAGTTGGGGGAATCTGTCCACAGGACAACAATTGGTCGTGATTGGTCGTGCACTGCACACATCTGGCCTTTATGGAAGAGTGGCAAGAAGAAAGCCATTGTTAAAAGAAAACCATAAGAAGTCCAGTTTGCAGTTTGCCAGAAGCCATGTGGGGGACACAACTAACATGTGGAAGAAGGTGCTCTGGTCAGATGAGACCAAAATGGAACCTAAATGCAAAACGCTATGTGTGGCGGAAAACTAACACTGCACATCACTGTGAACACACCATCCCCACTGTCAAACATGGTGGTGGCAGCATCATGCTCTGGGGTTGATTCTCTTCACCAGGGAGAGAGAAGATGGTCAGAGTTGATGGGAAGATGGATGGAGCCAAATAAGGGGCAATCTTGGAAAAAAGACCTGTTGAAGTCTGCAAAAGACTTGAGACTGGGGCGGAGGTTCACCTTCCAGCAGGACAACAACCCTAAACATAAAGCCGAGGCTACAATGGAATGGTTTAAAACAAAACATATTCATGTGTTAGAACGGCCCATTCAAAGTCCAGACCTAAATCCAATCGAGAATCTGTGGCAAAGATCTGAAAACTGCCGTTCACAAACGCTCTCCATCTAATCTGACTGAGCTTGAGCTGTTTTCCAAAGAAGAATGGGCAAAAATTTCAGTCTCTAGATGTGCAAAGCTGGCAGAGACATACCCCACAAGACTTGCAGCTGTAATTGCAGCAAAAGGCGGTTCCACAAAGTATTGACTCAGGGGGGTGAATACTTTTGCACGCCGCACTTTTCAGTTTTTTATTTGTAAAAAAAATTTTAAATCATATATAATTTTCTTTGTACTTCACAATTGTGTGCCACTATGTGTTGGTCTTTCACACAAAATTCCAATAAAATATATTTATGTTTGTGGTCGTAACATGACAAATTGTGGAAAAGTTCAATGTGTATAAATAATTTTGCAAGTCACTGCATGCAAAGCTTATTTTTTATTATATTACAAAATAATTTCTTGGATTTATTTCTGCACATTGATCTCATCAAGGTTATGGAGTTCAATGAATGCCCTACTTTAGCCCCGCCCCATCTCCGTTCACCGCTCCACCCCTCCCCTGTAGCCGGAGTTAGGCGGAGCTTACCTGCTTTGTCATCTTCTGACTTTTAAACTAGTCTACTTCACGCTGCACGGTGGCAAGTTCTAACACTGGAGTCATTCAGGCATACATGTTTGAACCAGGCAGGTTTCGCTGGAAGAGGAGGAGGAGCTACTTGTACAAGGTCGCCTACAGAACGGTCTGTTTCCTTTGTACAGTGTTAAGCCCCTTCCCCCGGGAGGCACCAGGATCGGTTCCTCAGGTTTTCTACGTAGAAGAGCCATCAGAATTCACTTTTTGGAGATTTTCATATGCAAAACAAACATGAATCCTGATGACGTTGATGCTTATTTCAGCCGTGATGTTTGCTATAACCACACAAAAACACCACGTGGATGTGTTAACAAGGTCAGAAACGTGATTTTCGTCAGATGGTCTTTAATTGTGATGCCGTTGGAACACAAACAGAGATATCAGAATGTGTCTCTGACAGACTATGAGATCTTGACGGACACATCCCCTCACCCTAACCCCAGTCAGAGGTTTTGGGGCACTGTGACTCCCCAAGAAGCCAACCCCTCCCTCCTGGTATACGATGGTGCCTAAAACAAACCCGGTGAATTATTAGAAGAGCGCTGAGTGACCTCGGTCTGTGCGCCGCCTTCCTCCCCTCGGCGGTCCTCCTCCGAGAGATGGAATACCATCAGCGGCCAGGACTCCCTCTGCCATTCCCATTTATGGACCATCTGTTCCATCTCCCTGGCCCGGTCTCTAATTGCTGGATTAGAGGGTGACAGGGGGGGGCTGGTTGTTGCGAGTCGTCTCTGAGCTGTTTTGACGTGTTCACCCATGATGTGCCATCGTGGAGGGGAAAACAGAGGTTCGATAGCGTTCTGCGGGATGATTCGAGGCAGAGGAGGGCAGGGAGCGTTTACGGCTGCAGTCTGATCGTTTTCTGGGTGATTTACAAGGAGAAAGATCATGAAAACAGATCATAACTCCTGTGTGCAGCGTGTCCTACAAGTCCGTGACATTTCCATCTATAGTTGGCTTCAATATGACACACGAAATGACTCAGTGTGTCTCCTCTTCACATAAAGTTTACACTAAAAGCAATAGATACAACAAATACCATCCTGACTGTGAGGTAATCATGAATGATAGAGTGTGTGTTTAAGTTTTAACAACTGCAGATTTTTTTTAAATGGTGCTTAAGAAATAAGGAGATAAATCACTGAAGACTGAAGGTCAGAGAAAATATAGCAGCTGCTGTGCAATAATATAAAGATAATTTTTTAAAAACACTGTGGGCTTTCAGAGAAGATAAAATGCGTTTTCTTGGTGCTTCATGGGAAATTATTATGAATAACACAAATCTTCACAGACACAAACCAGTCCTACATACATGTGAGTGAAACATAATATTTATTATATTAATGTTTTTATAATGAAAAAATAGGACTTCTGGGAAATTTGACTTTGTCATAGTAAAAATACAAATCTGTCTCACAAAAGGAATGTAAACAAACCCTGTTTACTGTAAACACTGCCTGTGGATGCAAGTAATACCACTTGGACACACCAGGGGGCGTCTCTTTTCATTTTAATGTTCTAATTTAACAGTTCAGGAAATTAATTGTATGTTGCTCTCTGACTTCAGGCAACGCTCGCTGACCCCCTCAACGGTGAAAAAGTTGCATCTGTTGTCTCTTTGTTAACATATCAGCTGCATGTTGCCATTGTTCAACACGGAACAATTTAAACAGATGGTTACACAAATGATAATTCTTTGCTTTTTTATGGAAAATATATTTATTTGTTTTATTCTGTTTCACATTTTATGTTTTCACATTCAAATCTTCCTTTTTTTTTAAGTCAAGTCTCTCTTTTTTTTGGCCTTAGTTTTCTTTTTCACAATCGTATTTGTTCAGTTTCACCCATTTCCTGGCCAGTCGTCCACTTCGAGGGCAAAGCCAAGACCTACATCAGGGTACGTAGGCGTTTCGACAACACGTACAGGACTGGCAGTGAGAACTGGTGACAGTTATATTTAGTGTGCTGTTCCAGACTGAGCTGCAGTCACTGTATAATAGCAATAAAATGTGCCAAACCGCCACCCGTTAAGAAGATGCGTTCAATTTATGGTCTCCCATTTTAATAACATGAGATCATAACTGTGAAAAATTTTCTGTACAAATAAATAATGCCAAACCTAAGAAAAACATTCTTTACTCGCTATAACCTTCACTGACGATTATTCATTCAGTTATCAATGACTGATAAGATATCTGTGGAGGGAAAATACATCTGTGGTTCAAATTTCAGTGTCATTGTAAAGGGTCAGAAAGTGTAAACTGACCCTAATCTCTTTGTATCCGACAGAGTTAATGCCAGTCAGACAAAAACAAAGTAGAGTTAAAAAAGGACGCATGCAGCCTTATTTTCTAATGTATTTTAGTTAGCAGTAAAACAACTGCTATGTGCTATCATGTTAATAGAGGTACCCATGAAATTAAAATAATGGTTAGAATGGCATATGGTTTCTTCTTCTAAGCATATTTCTGTCCAGTGTTGAAGAAGGGGCTCCAGATGTCCAGTATGTAAAGATGGACAATGTAAGAGCTCCCAATAAGTGCAGCCAAACCATCTTGACTGCCCCCTGGTGGCTGGCTCCAGTATAGGTCCTTGGCCCCTCCTCCATTATTTCAGGCAGGACTCCCCAACGATGGTTCCTGTCGTTTCTTATCACCTTAATATGCGCTCAGGTGTTTATTTGTATACTTTTTATTCTGTTATTATCATCTTTTTTCTGTTGTAAGTAGTTACTCTATTTGATGGTTTGTTTAAAAACAGGGTGAATCGTGATGATTGACAGCTGCCCTCTGATCGCAATTTGGCGGTCGGGATTGGCGGCGGGACCTGAGTGCCCTGGCTCCGCCTCAGAGCTGTGCCGATTCTTGCTCCAAATGACATCACCAACACAAGATGACTGCACTCCTTTCCTGGAAAATCTTCATTTTTGTTGGATGGATGAAACCCACATGAAACTACAGCGACAGTATCCTGTATATCTGCTCACTTCAGGCTCAGATAGTCGCCAAATAAAAGAAGTGTCCATGTGACAGCGTCCCAACAAGCCGCTCTGGACCTCAAAGAGTCACGACAGCAAACCGAGCGCAGTCACAGGTCGGTTGGCTGATAAGACACGAACACTTAAGCTGCACTTCAGCTGGAAAAGAATGTGATTCTGTCTGGAAGCTGCGCCTCTCAAATGGAGCGCAACTCAAAGGCATCGTTGTTTCGTTTATTTGCCATGAAATTAGGCGTCATTAAGGCCGGAAAAACGGTTCCACCTGCGAAAGCTGTCTTCCGTCTCACGTTCAAGGTAAACAACAAAGACTCTCTCTCTCTCTCTCTCTCTCTCTCCCCTGACTCACTGACCGGTTGCAGGTCGCCCCACTGAGAGGACAAATCTTCCGTTCAGCAGACGTCTGACCTGGAAAGTAGCATCAATGACAAACTTCTCTTTTTCTCACCTGCACTTTACGCATTTTTGTTCGACCTTGAGGATCCTAAAACACACACACACACACACACACACACACACACACACACACACACACACATACTTCCTCCATTTTGTCTGCCAGAAATGAACATGACTGATGTCACAGAGGAAACACAACGCTGCCAATGTGGAATTTAAAGCAGGCCTGTGAAACTTCGCTACCAGTGTCAAGGTGGAGCTCATGTGTTCCACGAACAGGACGTTCACGGCGGCCATCAGGTTACATCACAGCACCCGGGCGTTGGCGGCTGTTGTGCGCGAGACATTTTTGACACAAATGGTAAAGAAAATTGCACGTCAGAGAGGTCACATGTTACTTTGGAAAAGTAACATGTGACAACGAAAATACGAAAGTAGATGAATTCAGCAAGACAAAAAATAAACATTTGGGGAATGTTGAATATGATGTCAGTGAGATCAGAGTGTGTGAGCATGAAGCAAACAGAGACCAAACAAAAGGAAAAAACCTTCAGATGCTGACTGAGTCTGGGCCTGAAAGAGAGAGAGAGGTGGGCAGAGTTTCAAAAATGTAGGAGTAACCAGCCCAGGTACTCCTGGTGCTGCTCCAAATCCTCCTTGGATGCCTTCAGGGAACATGGGAGAAACCACTATCCTGTACCCAGCCACCCACATAAACACTTTACACATCAGCCATCTAGTTAAGGGTCATAAGAAGCATTACACAAGAAGCCTTTTAATGGACCTTTAACGCACCGTCTTCATCTTGCGAGGGGACAATGTTTGCAGCATTAGCGAGTATTAGCATCTCACCACAGCTTCACTGAACGGATGTTCAGTTATTGGCATTACAAATGTCAAAAGTGTGATTTGAAATGAGGATTTTTATGGAGCAGAGAGAGAGAGAGAGAGAGAGAGAGAGAGAGAGAGGGTGTTTTCCTGCTGTGGTGCGATTAGCCAGCTGCTTTTTACATTCACTTTACCTGTAATTGTTAGAAAAGCTGCTTTCCCTTCAGCCTGCAAAAGGCCCGGCTCCCTGTGAGCATTTTAACGTCAGCCTAACATACTCACTCACTTCACAAAATTACTGTTGCAATAAATTCTGGTTGACTAATGCAGCCATTTTCAACAGATTCCACATATATTGTGTTCGTGCAGCCCCATACAAGGAGCACTAAAGAGGAAAATGATGTCATCTTTGTGTAGCAGCTTTACAACAAAATTGCTATTAAAGCTTTTTTTGAAAAGTGGTCACCAGCAAAATGCATCTTAACAGCTTCTGACCCTTAAAAAAGATCCAACAACATATGTCTGCATGAGGGAAGGAGGAGTAAAAGTGCAGAGCCACTCGGTTTCCGGTCATACTTAAAGGATAATAAAGGTTAAGCTGCGCTCCATGAATTTATGGTTTTATTGTGGGACGGAGAAGGAATATTTCATTGTGCTCCATAAAACTTCTGAAAGAGTTTGGCTCTCTGTCCTCCAGCAGCCTCCAGGGGCGTAAATTAATATTCCCGTGACGGCAGTGATTATGGCCACGGCTCCCTCGCCACGCCGTTTTATTGACATCCTAATCTACCTAAATCCCATGATTAAATTATGATGGGAGCAAGGTGATTCAGAGTTATGACATTTACACGAACTGATCAAAACCAGGCTGTTTCTTCGCATGTGAACGAAACACTCTCAGCATTTGTGTGTTTAGTTTGTCAGTCTTCCTCATTGCACAGGTTCTTTCCTTTTCCCCGAACCTAAAAATTGATGACGCCGGAGTGCCCAGGTTAGGCCTGGAACAGTGTGTGTGTCAACATAGCCGCGGTCAGCCAGTGATGGATGAGCTGTGAGGGAGAATAAACGCTCCTCAGCGGGCAGTGACAGAGGAGTCCAGCCCTTCCGCAGCTCCTCGCCACGTTTCTGCCCGTCTGCAAACGGCCCTTTGTCAAGAGACGGACGACGAAGGCCCCTCTGCTCTCCGTTGTTCTCCGCAATCGATACGGAGTCACAGCAGTGCCGGAAAGCACCTCCGTGAGGATAGAAACCAAGTAGAGTGCTTCTCCGGTTGGAGATTGATTGAGCCTTCAACACCATGTTGCTGCACTACAGGTGGAGGAAAGATAACTAAATGAAAACATGCAATGAAAGTAATCATGTTAACATTTATCCAGGCTTATGTTTATTCTCTGTGCCCCTGATTTACTGATTTTAATCGACTATCAGTCTAACACAAGTGTCACAACAGGTAAAATCAACATATGGATTCCATATCCAGAACATTCACCTCCAGTGAAAATCATTTTTGACCCTTTAATAACACATAAGATGACCAAAATAGGCATCATCGCGCTTGCTGAGGATTTCTGCTTTTCTTCTGCAATCCATTCTGCAATCCAATCCGTTGTAAATCAAGAGGTCTGAAAAAGATCAGACCTCTGCACCCCCTCTAGGTCCTGTATTCAGACTTCAGATTTACTCAAATACACCCCGTGGAGGTACTTTTCGGCCAATCGCGGGTCATTTCCGAGAGAGGGTTTTTGTATCGGCTGTTCTTCAAAGATGGTGAAAGGCCAATGCAATGGCGGACATCCCAGGAAAAGTTGCTCGTTCGGCATGTCAAACAACTGCAGAGACGGCAAAAAGGCAAAAACAGCGAAGATTTGTGTCAAATCGACTGTCCATGAGCACTTCCCAAGGGCTCCCAAGGGTGGGCGGAGTTATGGAGGAGAAACAGGGAGGTGAGATGAAGTAGCGTTGCTACCTTCTGGTTCTCATGCTTTTTCCCAGAAGTTACAAGTCCTTGCTTTAAGTTACAACACTGACATAAATAAAGGTCTAATATCTAAATATGTTATTTTAAGTTTTGTCTTTTCCACATAATGTCAAATTAGAGGAAGTTTTTTTTATTTAAGGGTCACTGTTACATTACCTCATACGTTGTTTTGGTATCAGTCTGGCTCAAACTAAACCGAGGCTCGATTCTTTTACAGATGAAAACTCTTTTTGGACTGTCGGACCAAAGATCAGAGGTCGAGAGCACATTAAACCCCAGAAAAAGAAGAGGAGGAAGAAACAGAAGAGAGGCAAAAATTAGTAGCAGAAGGACATCCAGGGACAATTGTTTCTATTTGCAATTTGTTCCGAGGAAGATTCAACCTGAAAAAAACAAATAGAAACACTGAGACGTACTTTGTACTTTCTGACAGAATGACACAGAGGAGGCACAAGCATGGGAGAGCGTAGCCGCCAGAGAGTGAAGAAAATACAGCTTCAGTAAATGGAAATGACAACGACAGACGCACCCATTTAAAAACCAGTCAAAGTCGATTCTTAAGGGACGTCGCCGGTGTAATAATGACATGGGGTTGTCGGACAAATGCCCAAATTTGGCTGTGAACCAAAGCTAACAAATTAAACGTGTACAGTCTAACAAAAACCCGAATCTTATCATAGTTTATTCAAGTTGTTGTTTATCCGCCACATGAATGTGTAGGTTAAGTATGGAAACGTAAACATAACGTCTGTGTGAATCTGAAAACTCTCTTCCCAAACCTTAAACACGTTCTTCCACTGTTCCGGCTGCAGGGATTTGCTCTCGTTCGGCCATCAGCGAGCTTCCAGACGGGTTCCAGGCCTGATAAGGTCTGTCGAGCCGTCAGTCCTCCAGTTCATCCCCGAGGTGTTGGACGGTATTAAGATCAGGGGCCTCGTTTATAAAACGGACTCGCGATTTTAATTTGATCTGGACTCAAGCAGATAAGTGGTTACTTCTAAAACCTTCTTTAATGCAGAAATGATCTAATTTCTAAGTCTGGACTTTGGTCATTTTAGGCACTTTTGGGAGGTTAATGCTTTAAGAACGATATGCTGGGAATTATCCATTTAAAGAATGTGAGGAAATAATGGACAGACCATTTGTTTTCATATCAGCTATATTTCTGTCTCCGCCCACCCGTCTGCATATCACTGCCGAGGCGACGTCCACCCGAGCTGTGTGTTTGAATTAGTGGCTTTAACCTCCTTTCATCTGCTGCTATTCATCATTAAACCTTTAATTGTGTTGCTGTGTAAGTGGAACTTGCAAAACAGCTTCTGTCAATTTAATCGTAATTAATTGCCTCTTTTCACAAAATGTTTTTTCTTTAATCAATGTGCTTTTCAAAATAAAGGGTGTATATTTGTCTTTTTATGAAGTGTAGACAGATCCCACTGTTTTATTTTAATCTTAGCCTTTTGTCCGCTGGTGCCCTTTTAATTATTTCTGCCCCTGACCCTCAAACATCCTCAATCCGCCACTGGAAGTTAGAGTTTATGGGAATCATAGAAACTGCTTAAGTGGTGTTTTTTATTCATGGAATGTAAAAAACACCAACAAATTTTTTGTTTCCTTTTGGCTGAGAGGAAAAAAAACGGCAGTTGAGAAGTGCAAGCGTGTGTCCCCAATACTCCCACTCTTTCAAATTTTATGTGTTAAATCCCAGATCTCCCTCTCTAACTTTTTGCAGAGCTGTTGCAGTTATTAAGTAACCCGGAAGTCCAATAGAAACGGCGTCAAAATTGAAACTTCATGCACGGAGCTAGCTGCTAGCAATGCTAAGGTCAAGGCTAAAGCTGCAGACCTGGAAGCCCGTAACCACGGCAATAACATCTTCATCACTGGACTCCCCGAGTCGATCCAAAGTCCCCAAGGTCCTTTGTCTCCGGCCTGCCACCAATTTTATCTCAACCAAGTTTGAGTATAGCAACATTTTTTATTATTTTTATTAAACTTTCTGACATTTTATGAGGCCCCGGGACTCTGTGAAGGTCAGATAAGTCCATCCAGACCTAACCGATAATAAAAACACGTCTTTGTGGGTGTTTTGAACAGCAGAACTGCCATCAGGGGTGGTTTCATTGAGCTGTTGCCACAGAGTTGAACGCACTCTATTGTCTAAATATTAAAAGGAGACCAGAAAAACATAAAGCTCTTAAGACAGGAATGTCTACTAACTTTTGGCCACGCACTTTCTGGAATTCCCGACTGGCTCCGTTCAATACAAACATCAAACAAATCACATTATTTGCCATGTGTACAGGCTGTTTTATACAAACTCATAAAACACATTCTTAAGCCTGTTTTTATGCATCGGGATGGTTTCATATACGATATTTTACATTTCCATTATGCGTTTGTTCGTTTGTGTTATTCATACCTGCAGTGGCGATGTGATTACATGTGATTTCCATTCCTCATTCTGCTGCGTCACTATGTCAAAGTGTTGATGAAATGAAGCTAATATCTCGTCTTTGCACATGGAAGCGTCAGTCGGAGGCGGCAGCTGTCACACATGTTGTCCTTCTAGTGATCACAGCACAGAAAGTATTACAGGCAATCTTATCCCCCTCAGCCTACAAGTCAAAGCAAATAAAATCAAAGAACGGATTCCTTTTTCTGGTTGATAACAGAAGATGCAGCTTGTCTAAAACGGGTGCGAGAATTTTATCATAAAAGTCTATTTATGGTGTGGAGGCTCTAAACGGCTTCCACACGTTATCCTGCCAGAGGACATAAGTTGTGTTAAATCTGTTGATTCTTTTGAGTCATTTCTTGAAGCTCATTTTTACAGAGTTGCTTTTATCTGATATTGTCTTTTCCTTTTTTTAATTTGTTTTATTTTTTTTGCTTTCATTTCCTTACGTTGTCTTTGACGGCTGTTTTTTTTTTTTTGTTTGTTTTATTTTTTTAATCTTAATATATTGTTTTATGCATTTAACCAAAGTCTCACAAGACAAAAACAGCACCGAAAACCTTGGTTTATTTCTTTAAAACCGACAACAGAGAGAGCGACGGTGGTTTACCGGCCGGCCTGTGTGCTGTTTAAACACTATAGTGTTACGTGCACTCGCATTTTTGCCCAACATGAGCAGAGACTCCAAAAACAGCTTATAAAAGTCATCGTACTTTTTCTGTAAATAACACGATGATGTACGTGATTATACAGTACGTGCTGTACGTGTAGTCATTGTGAGCCTGTTTTCATGCGTGCAGTGCAGTTTTACTGCGGTTTTTCTACGTGCATTTATAGGAGAACAAAAATAAAGGAAAAAGGTCTCGCTGTCGTCATCAAAGAGTGGAGTTCTGCTCCACCCCAAACGCATCACACTGAGCCCTGTCATACACAGCTGGCATGAACCGGCTTTAAGATTAGAACCTCCGCGTCGTCACCGGTCTGGGTCATCCTGACGCCACGGCCGCTGACCTCTGACCCCTCTAGATAGATTCAGATATGTAGGATTAATTTAAAAAATGAGAGCTGCCTGGGGAGGAAGAGCACAGAAGTCGCCCAGTTTGCCCAGTTTTTCTCAGCAACAGCCTCCCCGGTTGAAAGAAACCGCGGGCTGTGGTTTACAGTATAATTACATACTGTAGTATTTACATTGGGGTAATTATAGTATCACATGCACTCATAGGGTCGCAGTGCGTTTTCCCCCATCAGTCAGAGAGGAGGCAAATAAAATCTCGCTCTCTTTATACAAGAGGCCACAACTGTGGCCCTCGAGCATAGTTTCTATATGCTGTAACTGCCGTCACAGGCAGACCGAGCCTTTGTACGGCTTTTAAAAAGAGGGCGAAATTTTTCAAAAAAAAGGAAAAAAAATCACATAAATCTCATATTTCTCATCTCTCTCTCTGAGAAAGGGAGGCTGGAACTGATTAGAGTAATTACACAGTGGATCCATGCATGCATCCATCTGTTTATCCGATTCAGCGTCACAGAGGGCTGAAGGCGGAACGAACCCTTAACGTGTAATTACAGCTCGGCGCGGTCACAACGTGGTACGGCAGCGATATGTTCGTCTTCGCTCGCCTTTTGTTCTCCAGCAGAAGAAAAGTGATTTTCACTCCATGTTTCAGCGTTTCCGCGTGCTGAGGGAGCACTGGGCAAAATGTGAACACAATGTGGCACAGGTCTTTTTATATCTGACAGATTTTATATCTAGTCCGTTGTTTTATCGCATTACTTTATTTTTTATGCATTTTCGCTCTAGCAGGGGCTCATCCAGCGGGGGGCCACAGCCACCCCGGGACAACTGCTGCCGTTTTGGAGAGTAGCATCCCCGCAATGAAAGGCTGCCAACTCTCCGTCCTCGACAGTTTACACAGAGCCAAGGCGCTCCAATGTGGCGGTTTATGCAGCGGACCGACAGGGCGGGGTCAAAAGAGGTGTGGCATCTAACACAACAGCAGTGCAACGTGTTTGAACTTTCTACGTTGTTGTTTCTCAGAATGTGTGTTGCGAAGCGTCAGTATTGGTGCTCAAAACATTGCAGATTGGAAATGAGGTTGTCAGAGTTGCTATAATCAGGCCCTTTTCGTTTAGTGCTCATACGTCACCAGAAGGCCCCGGCCCTGAGTCGACCTTACCCATTGAAACTCCCCATGCCACGGCTCCAAAAGGTCTCAGTCACCCCCTGGTGGCTGGCTGCAGTATGGCTCTCCTCCTCAATGTTGAGATGGGTCAGACTACAAACTAAAGTGCACCTAAAATAAACTCCCCAAAGATGGCGTCTGTCGTTTTTGTAAGATCTTATCATGCGGTTGTTAGTTCAAGTGTTTCTTTTATGTTATATAAAGTTAAGCATCATGATTGACAGCCGAACTGGGCGGGTGGAAACTTGACGCCATGGCTCTACCGCCCAATAATTAGTCCATAAGTATATACTCGTACATATATTTAGGTATATATATATACTATGCAATTCGACATACAAGAACAATATAATTCCTAAAAGTCAGTTACAGGCTCATGGTTTTGTGGGCCACCACAAGAATTCCTGTGACCCCGCTTGGCCACCCCCATGTAAAAATATCTGCAGGCACCGCTGTGGAGAAGCCATGTGAGTATTTTACTGCTCGTTAAATCAAATATGGTTTATATTTAAAGCAAGGAACAATGAGATTCTGCCCAGGTCATGATCGAATCGCAGAAATCGCAGAGATGCTGCTTCCCCTCGTCAGACTTCGGGTCTCAGTCAGAGGGTTCGCTGCGCTGGGACACTGAGCTCGGCCAGCCGAGCAGCCCACACACACACATATTCTCCAGCAGCGCCACCGCTGGCTCTGGTCCGGCTTGTTTGGGCTCAAAGAACGGCCGGCTCTGGCGGCCGCTCTCCCTCTCCAAGACAACTGTTGATGGGCCAGAGAGGCCCGGCTGGGTTCCCATTGACGGGCCACTTCCTGAAGGAGGCAGCGCACGGAGGAAGAGAAGAGGGAGGACGGAGAGGGGATGTCAAAGAGGACAAAAGGAGGACCGATGGAGGAGGAGAAGATGGGTTCAGATGGAAGAGAAGGAAAAGGAGGAGGATCGACAAAGTCATCGGAAAACTGTGAATTTCTCACAGATGTTGAGATATTTGACAAAAACTCGAACCTGCTGCTGGATCTCTGACTTTTGCTGGAGGACAACGGTTCATCAAGTAGTTGAGCTATTTCAGTCCACCAACGTGAGTGAATCCAAGTACTGACATATTGTGGCTGGGAGGCAACAAGCTGAGTATGTTACATCTTTTATTACCGGCACTTTTGATACTGAAGGATATTTACTGAGAGAAAAACTGACACTTTAAGCCTTTTGCTCAAGAACCGTTCCTATGGTTCGTCTTTCCATTGATTGATCGTGTTTGACAAATGGAAATACAAGACACAGACGTGTATTTACAGGGTTGAAACTCATCGAGATGACGCAGGATTCGGTTCCAGTCGGGTCCTGGACCTTTAGGCTGGGAGGCGGGTAAGGAAAAAGTGAAATGTGGACGCGTGAAAGCTCAAATCCAAAAGTGATACAAACACCTACCAAATAAAAATATATTTACACACAAACACAAATTTAAAACAAGTTGAAAAAAAAAGGTAATGAAAAAGGAATAAAGACGAAACAATGAGAATAAATGGGAGGTTGGAGGGCCAGGAGAAGAAATGTCCAAGCCCTCGCCTCTCTCTCAACTGTGAACAATTATCCCATCTGGAACCTGGTTGCCGACGTCCTCGCTCCTGTATCAACAAACAGGCACCACCTGCTCAACCTTTCATCTGACCGGAGACATTATCTCCCCATCTGGAGCCTTTTCACCTCAACTGATGGAGAAAATCCCGCTGAATGTGCAAACAAATAGGTTCGTTTTCCTGCATTTGTTTCATCGGCGGGTGTCACGACAGAAAAACGAGCGCCGAGTGACCCCGTTTTCCTGCGTTGCATCATACTCTATTGCCAATTTGCGTTGTATTTGAAATTCACGCGTGGAAAGAGGAGAGCACATTTCCGCAGTGTCTCTTTCTTCCAGTGCTGTGGGGATTACACAAGCAGGAAGCGACCCGACTACAGACGACATTATATCATTCCAGTCAGACTAAAACCTTTTCAGGTTACATTTCCACAACTGAAACGGCAATTTGAAGCTATCTGCAGTTTTCGGGCTTCTTCAAAAACAACACTGACAATTTTCTGTGAGTTTCCACCAAAAAGATTCAGGAGCAAAGCTCAGCGTGGACAAATAAAAAATGCATTTTGATTGGACACAAAATGATTTCTGCAGACTCTGCAAGTGTCCTCCACTTTCATCTATGTCAACGCTGAGGTCTAAAAGAGGAGCACTGACACTGGATCGAAGTGCCATCTGAAGTGCATTCAACGCACGTTTAGGACACATTTCTACTAATCTATTGTGTGAAATGCATGTTAAAAGCTGTAAATGCAGAGCCTTGGCCAGGTTTGCAGCTCTCGCACACCTGCCTGCAATCAGCTGATCGCCGCTAAGAGCCGCCGCCTGCTCAGCTGCGCTGCGTCGGCTCATCAGGAGAGCATAAAGGCAGAGAAGGCAGAGTCGTTTGGAACCTGACTGCCAGTCTGTTGTTCAGCTGCTTGGTTTGACGCGCAAAGTTCAGCACGAGCGGTCGAGACGCAAAAGTAAAGTTAGATAAAAATGCATGAAGCGGCTTCACGGCATTCATTTGTTTTTTTTACGAGTAGATAAAATTTAGTTTCTGTCATGTTTAAATTGCTTGAGGTCAAAATGTGGCTCCCAATTTTGACCAAAACAACAACAACACTATGACCTGGGTTTGGGCAGAGAAATTCTGAACACTTGCTAATGGAACTAACTGTGTGCTGAAGCCTCATGGCCGGTGTTGAGCTTCTTGCTCCGACACTGGATCACACGTGAAGCCATGAGGGGGCTGCGGGTGTCTTTCAGTCGGCTCCATATCTCCCCCACTGTGCGGACTGAATTGCTTTTTGAATAATTCCATGCCTGATTTCTTACGGCTGTTAGCGCCTCACTGTGCATCTCTGTGGAAGGAAGCAGAGTGGGGTGAAAAATAGTGCCGGGAGAAACGCTCTGGTAACAAACCCAGTTAGCCGCAGCGGCTAACGCAAGAACGATAACCGACCTCGAGGTCATGAAAACCGCTTGGCCACGCAGAATGCCAGGCTAGTCTTTCATGGTGTGAGCAGGGGGGGATGAAGTGAAGAGGAGAAAGGCAAGGGGGTTCTGTTGCTAAGCAACCAGCAGGGCTGACACATGCTTTGTAGGGATGGGATGTTGGGTTTATCCAGTTGTTAGCCTCCACTCCAGCCCCCTTGGAACAGCTTGTAAAGGCATCTGCCTCTCTCAAATAGCAACGTCTTTGTCTCAAAGCAAAGGGAGAACTCTCACTAACCTTTGATTGTTGCTATATTTCAGGTTATTTAATTATGTATTTTTGACGCTTATAATGCCATTATTTGGCCACATGGGGGAAGCAACGCAAGCAGACTTGTCTTTGTGTCAATTTGGAGAATTTAAACTTCGTTTCATACCATTTCACGTCTCTGTTTAGGTTTCTACTGACTCGCTTTGGAAAAATGTGTCTCTTCAGCTGCTAAATGTTCCTGTGTTCACCAGCTTCTTGCTAAGTTTTCTTTATGCCTCCGCGCCGGTTACAGCCACGACCGGAGGCATTATTTTATCGGTTTGTCCGCACATATTCGTCGTTCTGTCTGTCCGGGCCAACCTTGTGACAACCGTTTTCTTCAAACTTTGGACAAATGTCCAGTCTGACTCAAGGATGAACTGATTAGATCTTGGAGGTCAAAGGTCAAAGTTACTGCGATCTCATGTGGATCACAATGCAGATCAGAACCCCTGACAGTTTGCTGTGATCAGTAGACTTTAACTTTTGGACGTCACTGTTAAATCTTGGGAGCACAATATCTTAAGACTGCATTGAGGGAGTTTTGTCAAATTTGACACGGATCTAGATTTGGATTCTAGAGTGAATTGGTTATATTTTGCAGTTGAAAGGTCACAGCAACCTTACACATAATGAGGTTAGAGTATAGTAGAATGACCATAAGAATCACCACCCAAGCCCTTCGTCTTGACCCACAACTGCAGAGGCACATAACCGCCAGAGAGTAAATTTTTTTCTGTCTGCTTTGATTGTTAGCAGAATTATTAGAGGCGTTTTGCTAAAATACAAAAGTACCAAAAAATTGTGTAAGAAAAGTAGTTTTCTCAAGTATCAACAGTGAAAACGGCATATTTAAGAACATAAGCTGCCATTAAATTGCGCTTTTTTAAAGTTTAAAGTTGGAAGAATTCTGCCCAGGGAATCCTGAGACGTAAATTTGACCTTCCAAGGTCAAATTTATGCTGGGATTAAATCTTGGCACTACAACTGTGTGGTGTAAATTAGAAGCAAATTGGTTGTGTTTTGGCTGAGATCTGATTGTTTGAAATGGGAATTTTTGGAATTGGAATCTTGACTTAATAAAGCCCAAATTCAATCGGTTGAAGCCACTGCCAGTAGGAACTCACAGAACAAAAATCAGGACAACAAAAAGGCCGCAAACAGACAAAAGCACAGACTAAAGAGAAAACAAAATGAACAGACAATCCAAATACCTTTTTTTTTTTATCATTAAAGCACAGTATAACATTTAGTGTAATAAGCCTTCCAGACTCCAGTTATCTAAAAGGCCTTTCTGATGTTGGAAGCGTCCCTGAAAGCGTTGTCTGGATGTCTGAATGGCCCATAATCAGCTCGTAATCACACTTCAGGCCTTCATCATTCACCTTTGATAACGTTCACACACGCTCACAACGTGCTGCACAACTGCTCTTTGAGTCGTATCCAAAGGCGACTGCCTCAGATCAGCAAGTTTCAGCCAACCTCTTATAAACACTAATCCCCACTCCATCCCTCCGCACCCCTGATCCTCTCTCCTTATCTGCTGAGGGGTAAAAATAAGAGCAGCACAACAGCCAAAACACTTTACTGTTCCCTCTGAGAGGAACGTAACTGCCTTAGAAAAATTAAACCTGCCCATTAGCTGCTCTGCGCAGATTTTAAGGCTCTCCCTCTGGTGCAAAAACAGGAAATAATGGGACGTCAGAGTTCTAATCGCCCTCCTTCCAACTTCTGTCCCGACCACGGACACGAATGGAGGTTTCGGGGGGTCGTCGGAGGTTCAGACGGGAATGAGGAAGGAGAGGTGGAGGAATTCACAGGTGAATGGGATAAAATAAGGAGAGAAGAAAAGCCCGGAGGTCAACTTGACTGGCAAGACGCTGCCTTTCATGCTCCCCGGTCCCCCTTTCATCTGCCGCTGCTGCCTGAGGAGATGAGGAGATGAGGGTGAGGGGTGGAGTGGGTGAGGAGGATCTCACGGGTGAGGCAGAAAGAGTGGCACAGTGCATTACGGTATTAAATCAATGTGAATCTTTCTCAGGTGTTTTGATCTGCTGATTAACATTCATATTGCATCACATTCAAAAAGGACCTGGTAGTTTCTTCTTTTGTTATTTTTCTTAAGAGCAGAAATTGTCAAACTGTAATTTGGATACACAGAGCTGACCCTCGCGTCAACCTTAAAGGGCTTTAATGAGTGTTTGGGGCCTGAGTCGGGGGGCGGGCGACATGAGGCACAGCTGGGCAGCTGTTGGGGTGAGCCGAGGGTCCTATGGTCCTTTTTCAAATAGGCCTTTTTTTATACAGCACCCACTCCAAGCACTCCGAGAGACAAAGAGGAGGGAGAGACTGAGCTCGGCGTAAACAGATCTCGGTATTGAGACCGGTCCCACATGTTTGCGGCGCGCAGACGTAAACTGTACTCTTGCTCTGTTGTACAAACGGCGCGCCAAAGGTCTCCTCAGTTACATGACTGTTATTTTATGCAGTCATCACTGTCGGTCAAGTGGTTTACTCTACAATGTACAACCCCAAACAAGTGGTCACTGTGTAAAACATAAATAAGAACATAATCTAAACATCAGCAGACAAATTGTGCCTACAGACGACAGATTATGTTTCGTCGATGACTCTTCAGTCTTGTTAATGTAGTTTTTTTTTTCTCCGCTCTTTCGCCAATTGTTTGCTCGTGTTGTGTCTGGACCTTTCCTACAAGTGGTCCCATGAGATAATTTTGTCGGGAATCAGCTCTACATAATTATAATTGGCTTCACTACCATTGTCCAACCGGTAGAAAACCTGATCGCACCGATCATTGTCATCCCCGGGTCTTCAGATATCGACGGTTTGTCCCTGTGACATCAAGGTTTTAAAGCACTTGCAATGTAGAGCTCGTCCGTCTCGGTACCGGACGGTTCGAAGAGATGAAGTGCAACGTACGAAGTTCAACACACATGACTTCTAACCCGGGAGATCATAATCTAACGCACTAGTGTCAAACGGAAAGATCTTTAGGAGAACTCTAGAACTCCAGGGTTTTTGTCCCTAAACCAAAGCTAAAAGCTTCTGTATCAGGATAAGAGTTACTGGAGTTCGAGTTTACTCAGAGATGCTCAGGGAACCTCTGGCAGGAACAGATTGAATCAGAATTGGAGCTGAAACTGAAGCTGCTTCAGGAAGTCGGTTGGGCAGCTCAGAGGAACAGTTTCATGGAGCCGACTGACCAGAGCAGTCAGCGGTCAGTCGCATGTCTGAGGTAACAGGACGCTTAACGTATCTGAGTGAAGTCCTGTTTGCCTCTAAACAGCTCCAGCAAACTTGCTGCCCAACAATTTTCTTTGTTTCGAAACAAACCATAGCACTTATTTTTTGTCAGATGTCCATTTTGAAATTTCTGTGGATCCAACGACTTTGGATGACGAGAGATGCCAGCGGGTACCTTTGGCAAGCCGCAGTAAATCACATCTCTAACGTCTCTCCTTTCAAAAATCTGACTCTCCAGTCTCCAAACATTTGGTTCCCCATCATGTTCACGCTGCTGAGCCCCACTCTGTAGCAGTATAGTGAGTAGCAGGTTGTAATTACTCTGCTGCCCCCTACAGGTGGGAGGGAACCTGCAAAAGTTACAATTACACCTTTGAACTCGTTCATTTCCTAGGCCCACTATAAATGCGCCTCTGACCAGATTCTAGAGAGAGCACAAAAGAATACAAGTGAGGAAATCTGGGACTTTCTGCTGGCATTAATGATAATAAACACGGTAGGATCATAGTCATTTACTGTTTCATGGCTCAGAATGAGCTGCTGTTGGAATAAAACAATGAGCAACTGCAATCAAACAACAGCTGCGTCAGCACAGTTGTTATATTCCTGATGTGAGATATGAAAAAGACGGCGGGGGGTGGGAAACAACGCCGCGGGACCACGGGGCTGCCGACAGCAGGGCGAGAAGGTGATATCGAGGGAATGGGAAGGAGAAAGGAAGCAGAGATTATGTTTATGAAGCGCCCTCATTATGTAACCTTATAGGAGCACATTACAATCGCGGCCATGCCAGGAATTTCTCCTCGGAGGCCTCGCTCCGAGTGAAATGGCCTCTGTTGTTTTTCTGGCTTGGCAGCTGTCGCCCCGCTCGGCCCTGTGGTCGCTGAGGATTGTGGCCCCGATGAGGCACGACATTGTTGAGGGAGCATAAGTGCAGCAAAATGCAATACCCCAAGAATGCGACCCCCCAACCCCCAGCGCCCCTGTGCTGTTCTTGCAATTATCACACTCCCATGCTCATCACGTACATTTGTCTCGGAGTTTTTTGGGTTTTCTCCAAGACACTACTGTGCCAGGAGGGAAGAACGGCCTCTATCGGAAGTGTCAATATATAAAAATCGACTCCGTCCGTTTCTTTGGCTATTTCTTTTCTTCTTTTGGGGGGGGGGGCA
>KV751380.1:237427-261611 GCA_001698575.1 Mola mola | reverse complement strand
AACCCTCTTTTTTTGTTTTGCTGTGAAACTTTTCGCCCTCACGACACTCAAAATAAAAACCTCATTGCTGCTCTGGATGGAAATGAGAAATCAGCACAAAAAGACCAAAACCGTAAACAAGATGATAAAAAATGTATGTGTTTACAGCAAGAAGAGACCCAAAAGAACAACTTGCCTTAAAGCACCAGTGGGAGCAGAAACAGGGACAGGATGTGGTGACAGGAGTCAGCATCCTTACTTTAAATCTGGAGAGTTCAGACAACAGCGAGGAGCCAAAATCTGCTGTTTCAAGTGTCCACACAGTGGAAAAACTCACTTTTACAACAACTAAAGTTGCTCTGACCTCATTGCGGACGTTTCTCAGCAGGCAGGTGTACAGGAGTGTGTTTACATGAACACGAGCAGCAGCATCTGATCCAGGCTCAGATTTATCATCACTATCAGATCAAATTTTAGATTTGGTCTCTTGTAGAAGAGAACACGGCGGCGAAGACGAATCGGATCAATTCTGAATGAAACAAAGTGAGTGTTGTTTCTCCACTGCAGAGGTGCTTTAAGGTCAATAACATGCATTAAAAAAAATCTGTTTTTGTGGCAAAACTTAATGGTTTTTACTTTCTTTCATAAAATTACGTCTGGACCAAACGTCTGGACCGAACCGGACCGAACCAAACCGGACCGACCAGGTCATGACGTCAGAAAACCCAGACACTAAACATGAGTTTCCTTATTACCTTTCACTAGTTTACCCTAAAATATCTACGTGACCTCAGTGGTTTCAACAGTTTCCAAACCAGATAGAACCTGTCGTAGCCAGTTTGACCGGCAGATTTTATCCGTGACAACGAGGATTGAACTTCTTTAACTTCAAAAAAACACCTTTATCCCCACATCAGATCTATGTATTATGATATCAATGATCCAATAGGTGAAAAGTTGATGCTGACATACTATGATTGACTCCCCCACATCTAAAAGGAAACATATCCAAAAATGAGTCAATTTCAAAATTCATAAACTAATGGAACCTTCAATGGGAGAATTTTGTTATTTTGGCCCATTTAATTTAATTCATTATTAATTTATCTACTGAGCCATTAATCATTCCATGACTTATTTCAGATTTTGTTCATTGAGATCCTCCATACGTTTCTACTTGAACAGTGAAATAGATGAACAAGTTTTCCACCGGTCCTTAGTGCAGCCTTAAATATTAAAAAGCAGAAATAATCTGTACACTTTTGAGCACTAGCATCAGAAATGTGAACCTGTTCATTGTTTCTCTTGTTCCGGAACAAGACCAGATGTGAACAGGAGGACATCCGAGCTCCTGTTGGTTCATGAGGGATTAAAACCCAGAGTAGGATTCTGTTAGAATAACCACTTTCACGCGGATGTTTAAAGTGTCGCTAAGTCAGGTCGGCGGACAGACGGAGGCTCTGCGGGGAGAGGCAGCGAGTGCGGCGGGGCTGCTAACGACTCACGGATGAAGGATGAGAATTTATCAAAAAATGGCTGCATGGAAAGACTTAAAAATACGAAACACCCGACCTGACACAGATGTGTGGAGATGACCCGTGACATGTGAAATATGACATGTTAAAAAACAAAAAAAACAAAGAACAGAAACCAGCTTCGTCCACAATTTATTCAACACATGTGATTCATTCTGTAAATGTTCCTTTACACTTGATTTGTGATGGTTTTGATCAAAGAAATGTCCAAGTAAAACTAAAATCTAATCCAGTTACGACCACTTTCTGATAAACATGACCACATTAGGACAAATAAAATTTGATAAAATAAATAAATAAATAAAAAAAAACTCCAGTGGGTTTTATTTTAGATTGATTAAACAAATTCCAAACATGATCAGCTGCAACATGTCACCTTTTCCGATTCTTCCTGATTTCTGATTTATTCTCTAAAAACCTCAAAAGATCAACACTGGATTCCTTTTCTTTTTTTCATCATCACAGGTTATTACATTCCAGAGCTGTTCAGACAGAACCGGCTGACACAACCTGGATTCACGCCATCCCGCATGAATCTGGAGAAAACGCTCATTTTCCCTCCAGTAGAGAGAAACATTCTCACTCAAAGTTTTATGAGCCTGAGAGACTGAGGTAAAATGAAAATAAACAGCTGAACTGGAGCTTCAAGTGAACATTTGTTTTTCTGTCCGAACCCATAAAGATGGAGGACGCCAGTGCTAAAAGTGTTTTTGTTGCCCCCTGGTGGCTGGCTCCAGTATAGGTCCTGAAACCCACCTCCTCCATTATTTCAGGTAGGAATTAGGCCAAACTGTAAACTCCTCAAATAAAGGTTTCCCAAAGATTGATTCTGTCATTTAGGAAAGTTGATAACATTTAATGTACCATCAATTGCTAATTTTTCTGATCAGTTTGGCTTTAATTTAGTTATTTGATGCTAAAAAATCAGGGTGAAATATCATGATTAACAGCTGAGCTGGGCTTACGGTTGAAGTGGCGGGCGTGTGTGCGTATGGAAGCACTCGTATAGCGTTATTTATATTTTGGCTTCATTTCTGTTCAGTAGGAGGAATTGGCATAGCGTCGTCTATCTTTATTTATGTCCAGGTTCTGAACACATGGATGAACACAAGATGGTGGCTGCACTTTATCAATAACGTCTGCGAGAGGTCGGAGCTGCTAATCCTGCTTTCAGTCTTGCCTGTATACTTATATATTCAACAAATAATAGCATTCTTCTAGTGATAAAGAGGGCTAGTGCAAAAATAATTAAAAATAAAGAACAACAATGGGTACATCTGTCTTCATAAAGTCTGTACAATTTCATCGAATCCAAAACGAGCAGCCTGATCAGAAGCCTCCAAACGCTTGTCTCTAACTAAAGCACCCTTTTTAAAATGGTATTACACTGTGATTATCACAAATTAAAAACTTGTTCCTCCTCCGAAAGGGAGAAAAGAAACACAAAATTCAAAGTTACATGATGCATAAATGACATGTCGCTTTAAATATTTGCTCCACTAGCACACAAGAACAGAACGACAACAACTCGGACGTGTCGGGAATCTTTCAGGACGGTTTGTATCGGGGGGCGACATCTCACACCGTGTCAGACTTCCTCTTGCTAGCCAAAATTACCAAACTTAAGTCACTCAAAGGGATTGAGGATCGGAATTAACAAAGACCATAAAGACAGCGGCCAAATCAACACGAGGACGCATCAGGGTTCCTGCATGTTCTCCGTTTCAGATTTCTTTTTCTTGCCTGGGATTTCATGAATTAATTTGACGGTTTGATAAATCTTCATAATTCAAACCTGACAGCATGTAATACATTCCTCACAGTGAACAGACCAGTGCGCCAAATGTTAGTGAAAGGCCTTCAGAAGCATGTAACAATACACACATTTATGTCATTTATGAACAAAGGATGACAAATACTCCTGATTTGTCGGTGGATTGTCTTTAGATTTTGGTCAATTCGATAAATCGAACACAATGTGCAGATGGCTTGAGTGTTTCCAGTTTGTCAATTAGTCCACTTGTTGAAGAGTTCCAATGTCTGAAGTATGAGGTTTAACGCTTGTTTTATTTTTAATCATTGGAAGCTGTTAACACTTTAAAGACACGTTAAACACAGTCAAAACGAAGATTAACTGCAGCTCCAATCTAGGAGCAGAGATATAATATGTACTATTCTTGCATGAAAATGTCTAAAAATTAGTTTTTTAATCATTTGTCCACCTGTGGCTGTAACGTACAGGAGAGTCAGCTAGGGAGGAAGGAAAAAGTTTGGTAAATAAGACTGTAGAATGTCACGTGTTCAGATTCAACACGGCACTAAATAACAAAAAGCAATGAGCTGCTTCATGTACCTGCTGCAAAGAGTGTTTTCACCACAGTATTATTTCCTTCTTTTTGTACTGAGGGTGAAAGCAGTGGATTTTCATCGTCCTTGCTTACAAACTAATCAGAGCTGCAGGTCAGTGCATGTGAAGGGTATAAAATGTTAAATATAACATTTCTATGAGTCTGAAGATTTTATCCTCAGCTTCCACAGTCACCAGGTAAAAAACAGAATTTAGTGAGCCAACGGCGCCCATGTGTGGACGGCCGAGAGTCCTGCATCGTCATCTATGTCGGCAACCAGTGATTATTTAGTTGTTTGGTCCATAAAATGAGGTCAAAATGAAATGTCATATGAGATCATTATGCCCTAAAATATGAATCCTTGGAATCTTTCCTGAAAATTGCCAACTAAGCAAAGCAGATAAAAAAAAAATGACTGTCTATTGCTTATTACAAGCAAAACACACCACGGCCAAGTCCTGGAGATCTATCACAAAACCAAGTTTACAACTTTGTCAAAGTCTCTTGCCTGTGGAAAAGCTTCCCTTTAAGATTAAAGGTAAATATTCTCTCTTTGAAAAGATATGGGCTGGTTTCTTATCTTTTCCAGAAGGGGAGAGAGTCAGAGAGACCTTCTGACTTTGACCGTATGGTGTCACAAGACACTTAGTCATTTACTTTTTATCCCTCGTTTATTTGCTTTTGTATACATGATGCTATTGAACTGTGACGAGCGATGATGCCTTGTTGTGTATTTACTACCGGCACCTTACTTGTTCTTGGTTGTTTTTTATTTATTGTAATTGTTTGTTATACGTGTATAATCGAATACATTTTAAATGTATGCAATAACATGGTACACTTCCTTATATATTAAGTGGTTGCACAAAACGAATACAATCAAAATCATCTTTAGCTGCGCAAACGCCTACAGCAGTCAGTAGTTGACTCTTAATATAACCGCACATAGTTCCTCTACAACTGAGCTGCACCAAAATCCTGGGTGAGAAGAATGTTTGAGATCTACCTTCTTCTTAAATACACAACAGTGCGTGACACATTTTAACTGAGTTGAGTGAAAGCCACTTTGCATTTAAACTACGGAGCTCAAACTTACGATACTGAAACTAGTCAAAACACTTCCAGACCCAAAACGGCTGACGGTTATTTTCCCCAAGAGAAACTTAACTGCCACCGTTTGCTCACAAACATCAGTCAGTCTTTGCTTTTTTGTCCCGATAATTATGTTGTCTTATCTAATTATCAATCTATGGTCGCGACCTCGGATGTGATACAAAAAAGTGTCCAAAACGTCATTTATTTTCTGTGCTGGTTTGTTATTTATCTTCAACATATTGTCTGATAATAACGCAATTCAAATATTTAAATGTTAACAATTAAGAGTTGATTGTGTTATGATATTATCATATCATGTTATTAAAGTATTTATATCCTTGCAGGCCTTTCTGTGATTAAATGTGCCACAGTGCGACTTCGGCATAAAACAGAGATGAACTGAACACAAGAGGAATAGATAAGAAGAGGTGTGTTAAAATGGAACAAAAGATTATCAAATACAAAATAAAGTGAAAATACAGTACAGTAGTACAGTCATTTTTAATTTTTGACGTAAATGTTGCTGACTTTCTGTCCTCGTGGACAAACATTCATCACCTGCTGCTGGTTTAGAGGGAATGGAGAACATATAGCTATAAATCTTTCATTACTCTTAGAGTGAATTTTGTTTTTTGATTTGAATCCACTTTAATAAATCTTTTTTTTTCTTTTAAATGAACCACTGTTATGGGAAACATATTTGGTTGTAGCCACCATTGACACAAGCTACCCTGTCTGACCACATTTCATGCAAAACAACTGTACAACATGAGTTCAAGGTGGAAAAAAACTAAAAAAAAAGTGATGCTGATGGTTTTTCTTGTGCAAAGTTCAGAAATGATCCCTCATTTCTCTGAGATGGTGACATGAAATGAAAAGGCAAGACTGCTCAGCAAGAAACAATAAATGTGCTCTTATATCTTCCAGACTTGATTTTTTCTTTTTTCTTTTCCTTTTTTTTGGGTTAAAATTCAATCCTTTGTCTAATCTAACGTTGGGAGAACAAGTCATTGTCTCATGACATTGCTCCCTGTACCAATAAATTACTCAATAAAATTACAGAAAAGCAAATATCAATACATCATTCCCAATCAGTCCAGAGGTGTTTTAACACATGGTGGCAAATTTCTCTTTGATTTTGGGCAGTTTTTGAAGATCAAATGCCTTTTTTTTTTTCTCTTTTCTTGTTTTTGAGAGCTTAATTTCTGGTGACGCGGTGAGAAGGCAGCCGTTACCTGGCGAGTCTCCCTCTGCAGAGATTACAGTCATTAACTTCTCATTTCTTGTGTCCGTTTTTACAAGCCTGACGTGTCTTTGTGGAGTTAAGTATTGAGTTTGGCTGCCTTTTCCTTTTCTGCCTTCTCTTTGGCCTTTTCCTTCTCGATCAGCTTCTCCTCCTTCTGCAGCATCACCATGATGTCGGCCACCTGAGAGGTGGAGATGTCCACGTCTTCCTTGTCGATCAGCTCCACCACCTGAGACGACCCGACACAGACAGAATTCATTAAAGCTGCACCAACATGAGGTGTTAACAATGAGCGGCTGAGTGAAGTTTGGAAAATGACATTTTGATGTTGTTTGTCGATAACATTTTTGGGGTATTTTGATATCCATTAAGTTCATCATTCAACATCACTCATTTTCTAGATTAAAAGAAAGCTAAAACCACTGATTAGAGAACACTGAATGAAGTAGTTAAGGAACATATGAGCTCTTTTGCTATTATTGAGATTTCCCAGCAATTTAACATTTCATGTTATAGTATGAGGGAAACTGTGACATATCTTCAGCAATAGTACAGCTTGTCTGGGTGCAAAACAAGTAAAGAAAAGGCTACTGGGGAAAAATATCAAGCACAGAAGAAGCCTGAAGAGAAAAAATGTGTGCAGGCACAGAAGAGAGGGAGATGGAACATTTTCAGGATGAAGTTGCAGACGGAGTTGAGAGAATTGATGTAACCACGATGGTGAAATGGTGAGTGCAGCAAAAAGCTGAAATACAAAACATTTTTCTGCTTGAAAATGCCTTTTTCTCAGCTTTTTGTCCAAAGTGTTGGTTTGTTGATGACAAATTAATAACTTTCAAACCTTGATAGAAACGGAATGAATGACATTAGAATAAAATGTTGTCATTCTGTAAAAGCTGAAGCTTTGTGCTTTCTAGTGACGTTTTCACAGTTTAAATGTTCTTAGAACTAAACATTGTGGGTAGCTTAAAAAAATCTGGTAGAAAATACTACTAAACACTGCACAGCTGCAAGTTCTAACATTGGAGTAATTCAGCCATACGTGTTTGAACCAGACACAGATTCACAGGAAGATGAGGAGGAGCTACTTGTACAAGTTGATGCATCATAACTGTAGGTTTAGTTTCTAGTCAAGTCCTCCGGACTGGTTTCTTAGGTTTTCTACGTAGAGGACCTGGGCTGTCAAAATTCGGACACCGTCACTGGTGGATCACAGAATGAAGGCAGAAATCCTCGGCCATGATGTCGACCGATTATTTCGGTCATGGTGTGTGTCTTAGTATATAAAACACCATAAGGACCTGTCAAAAACTTGACTTTAATTGGAGGCGCTCTGGAAACTCGGACGGTCTAAAATTATTGGCACATTTTTTACTTTGCACATATATATACTTCAGTGTTATCTGATTTCAAAATTTACAAGATATACAACAAAAAATACAACAAAAAAATGTAGGCATTATTGATCCCATCTGACGTACCTTGATGACATCATCGATGTCGATCTTCCCGTCCTTGTTGTCATCGAGAGCCTCAGCGATGCTCTGCAGCTTCTGCTCTGGAATGTTCTGGATCTGCCGCATGACACCGATCAGCTCGTCGATGCTGATGAGGTTCTCCCTGAAGGTGTAGAATAGACTGCATACAGGAAACAGTGTGTAACAAGATGTAATGGAAATGAGGTGAAAGTGTCAACATGCTGCATTAAAGGTTCCCACATCACACCAATCACAGAGATTTCTAAATTAAATTTTGCCTCAATCTCGCCTCAGAGTTAATTCATGCTGAGAACGATTCGCTATGGTAGTAGATGTGATTAACTATTTGTTTATATAGCGTTTAAATCTGCTCTGGGCAACTTTAGACACTGACTAACTCAGAGGAGGCTACAAACATCATTGGTTTAACCATTTCAACAAGTTCCAGACACATCTAGTATTTGTTAATCCTCAGTACAAGGTCACAAAAAATAAACAAATAGACTAAATCAGATCTGATTTCATTTGATCAGGAACCAGCCGGGAGCAGAAATGGAAGCGAGTTGACATGTCAGACGTTTCAAAGCCATCATGTGATGTTAGCAGCTGACAAGCATGCAAGTTTTAGTTCAGCTTACCTTGTGGCATCACTATGTTTAGTAAAGAATAATCTGTAAAATTTAGAATGAATTAGGATTTGGTCTGATAGATGTAAACCAATAACTGGCACAGTTTGTTTGTTTTTTTTCTGGGAAACCTCTGATTCCCTATTTTATCTCCATGAGTGAACATAATGAACGTGATGAAGATGATGATGACAGTAACAAAAATCCAGCATATAAACTGAAATGCTAAAAAAGAAACATCTTAAAATCTGAAATAACTCATAAATGCAACATTAAATGTCATGATGATACATTTTTAAAAGAAATCATGAAGCAACTCAAGCACGACTGCAGGAACAAGTTATGTAATATATGAATGAATTATCGGACATCTCTCAGTTGCGTTGTTGCACTCTTCGCGCCCTGAAGATGCGCTACACACACAAACTGTATAGAAAGTGTAGAGCCAGAACATGAAAAGGTTTGTGAGTCAAAATGCAGCAAAGAGTTTTAAAAACATGTTCTGTTATTCAGTCCACAATTACATTACATTCAAATGTAATGACATTGCTGCTGAGCAGTGATAAATATGATGGTCAAAACAGCGGTCATACACTTGGACTTCCACTTTCATATTTTTTGTTTTCTTCACGCATACAGTGTGAGTCCTGAGGTACGCCCTCTACTGGTATCTTCCAGCTGTTGTCAACATGAACATATGGTTTAAAAGCAAGTTTATCTCTGGCTTAAAGGCTCTTTCTGAAGTTGCTGGGGACTTTTCAATTTTAAATTAAAAAGGTCCATTTAAAAAGCTGGGGATGGGCAACAGGGAGATGATGGCAACATAACTATAATAGAAATGTAGAATATTGTAAGCTTAGTACATCTAAAAACAACCACACACAAGCGTATTTGAAAGAAGCTCTTCATTTACTATTCCGAATCATCATATTCAGCAGCGTTATAATGACCACTCTTACCCGACAGGTGGGGTGGTTCCACTGTCCATCTGTCCATCCAGGATGACCTTGTCCTTCTCCAGCTCCAGGATGATCTTGTCGATGCGACCGATCATGCGGTTCACCCTCTTTGACAGACGCTGGCTTGCCTTGGACTCCTCCAGCGCCTTCTCTTGGCCTGTCTTGGATAGCTCCTTCTTTATCTCTTCCAGATCCTGGATAACAAGTGAAAACTTGACTCAAACACACTCACTCACAAACAAACCAATCGTTTGCATTTATAGAGGCCCCAGGATACAAATTTACACATCACACATTGTCTAGTTTTAAACAAAAAAAAAAAAAAAAAAGAAAAGAAAGAAAACTGATTTGAGTGGCAACACATCTAAAGTTCTATTTTTGTCACCTCGTTGTATTCCTGGACATCATCCTTCAGTTCTTCGAGCTCTTCCTTCTCCAGAGTCAACAGCCTCTTCTGCTCCTTCAGCTTTGAACACGCATCACTCAGCAGGTCAATCTCCTCTTTGGTGATCTCCTCGCCCTGGAACACAAACATGTGATTGAAGGAATCTGTACCTGAATATCGACTTAAAGAAAACTCCATTATTTCTTAACTTAAACCCTCTAAACCTTAAAAAAAAATTACTCCAACATGGAGATCGATAACAAGAACCATTTTGCTCCACAGAGCTCTGCAGACACGATCAGACAATTGCAGAAGTGGCACTGATTTCCACTGCTTTCTGACGCTTACGGAAAACAAACAAATTATAATTATAATTTTATTCAGGGTTCTTTTTTTGTTTTTTGTAAACAACAGAAAGCAGTAGAAAACAATGCCCCTTCTGCAATTGTCTGATCGTGTCTGGAGAGCAAAAACAATCATTTCACAGTTCACTTTAAAGACTTTTTTATGCTGAATGATAAATAGCAGCTAATGGTCTCATTTGCCTTCATAAAATATTGTCTGTTACTGTACAGTCCAGAATTCACTTGACCGACATAAGAGACCGAGCCAAACAGACAAAATGGATGAAAGAGGGCAGCTGTGAAGGATGTTGGGAGACTCCCTATAACCCGAAAACACATGAGGAAGAGGACTCTGTGGAACTACAAAGGCTGTAAGGGAAGAAAAGGTTCAGCTTGGTCAGCCTGGAAGGATGAACAAGGAAAAGTGAGGGAGAAGTCTGTACAGATGTGGGCCAAACAGAACTCACAAATTACATTTAGCATTTTCTTTTCATTCACAGCACCAGAAACATAGGATTTCTGATAATAAGGGAGGAATCCTAGGCAAAAAACTACAGTTGATGCCTACATTTTAGGGTTGATTTGTTTACGTCAAAAAAAGAAATTATGTCATAATTCAAAAACCTTGCTTTCACTCCTACTGAACATGAGATGAAATGGCAAAGTGAACTGGTGGAAACAAATTCATAAATTCAGCGTGAGTGCTGTTTAACCTTCATCTGGTTCTGCTCAGAGGAAACACCTGACACTGAGTGAAAGGGGGGGGGTAAGCTGGTGTGGATGTGAGGGTCTTTCAGGAGGAGACACCATTCAAGCTAACCTGGAAGTGCAGGAATGTCTGCCACTGTCCGAACTGTGTGATCAAGAGCAGCGATCAAAGGAAAGGTTGGACATACATACATTACAGTCCGTAATAATAAGTGCATTAAACGTTATCAAACATTAATATTTGTGCTGGTCAACTGATAGTGGCAGAATTGGGAAATTTATATTTATATTAGTCATTGCTTCTTCCCCACATGAAGAAAATATCATTGTTGCGAATGTTCAAGACTGACAAAATGCCAAAACAATTTAATATGGCAGCTTTTTTGTAGAGGATTTCATTATAAAACTCTTTCATAATTTAGATGAGTCTAAATTACAACTGTACAAATGGAAAAATGGAAAAAAAAAAAAGGAAGTTTCTGATCGATTACCTTGTTTGCGTCGATGACAGGAGCCATGTCCCTCAGCGTCTCTGAATGAGCAGCCTTGTCAGCTTTAGCCAGCTCTGCTTCGAGCTCCATCTCACCCTCCTGCATCAAAAGGGGTAAAAAGAAGTCAAGTTCAAGGAGTCTGCTTCATTATCTGCACGATAACACAGACCTGCTCCTCATTTAGCTTTGACGGATAGACAGATGTTAAAAACAGTTTTTAGTACAATCGTCACCTATCTGATTACGAACAAAAAAATAAAAACAACTTGAGTTTTAATTGTCCTTTCACCAGCCACATCTGATTATTTTTTCCTATTTTTAGGCCTCACACGTCCATTGGTATCAAGACTGCACTCAGTAAAAACAGGTATGAATCATTCTGTGGTTACCATCTTAAAATGGGGATCCGGTCATTTTGAAAAAAGAAAAAAGATCGTACCCGGGCAGCCTTCTCTGCAGCGTCGGCCAACCTCTCCATCTCCCTGTCCTTGTTGTCCTGCTGTATGGCCGCCTCCTCCTGTAGCGTGGTCTCCAGTTTGGTCTTATTGTCCACTTTGGAGAGCTCCATCTCTGCTACCATCATCTGGGCCTCCTTTGTCTGGAGAGGAGGGAGCAGGATGCAGTTAATCATTTTTATTAAAAAAAGAAAAGAAACTGTGCACATCTTTCAGTGATCACAAACACTCAATAAAATCTCATTTCAGGTGTTAATATTAACAACATGTCTTTATGCTTCCAGCCTCTGAACGTACCATAATCTCAGGCAGCGTCTGCAGGGTGGTCTTCAGCTGGTCCGCGGGGGAAAGGGTGTCGGGGAGGTACATGGCTCGGGACAGCAACAGCAGGGATGTGGGGATCTGCTGGTTCAGATGCAGCTCCAGCCACTATGACAGATGTCATGACAAATATGTGATCAATGAACAACAAGACCATTTAAAATCTCCTTTTATTTCAATAATGTTATCATTTGAGGCTTTAAAGTGTCTTTTAAAGGAAGGTTTAAAGGAAATAATTCACAGGGCAGAAAGAGAATTTCACATTTCAGGTGGCCTGGGTTTAGAAATTATATGGAGATTCCTTTCAGACCACAAAGAGATTTGATTTGTTTTTGGAAGTTTACTTTTTTTTATTTGTTTAGTAAGTCATATCCTTCCTATGTCATTGTAAATAAACCGATATTGGCTTTTCACAGATACCTCACAGATTTCTCAACATCATCATGATATGAAGAGCTTTATTCCACAGAAGAACATGCAGGAAAGAATGCCTGTGGTAATTTATGGTACATTTCCCTATGTCATAAAGTTTGTTATTCTGTAAATTAATATCAATATAAATCATCCAATAATATATTATAATACAACAATCAAATTTATTTGTCCCAATTGAGTCTATTTTAGTGTAAAATATATAAATATATATCACTTGATATCTCTATACTGGAATTTTCTACTTCCTAATATTAGTATTTGTCCTAAAAATTGTGTATATTTTTTGTCAGTAAAACCTTGTCAGTGGCATTTTAGTGACCCTATTTCAATGTTACACAAAGGAAAAATAACAGTACAAACATGAGACAATAATCTGGCGTCTGAAGGTAGCAACATTACGTGACATCTTAACTTTAAGGAAAAATGAATGCGTGTGTGTCAGAGAGTTGAATCCTGAAAATATTTTCCACCTCTGATTGTTACCTGGCTGAGCTGCTCTCTCAGTCGTTCCTCTGTGACACCCAGAGATCTCATCCCTCTGACGCGACAGGCTGCCTGCACCTCGTTCACGTTCAGACTCTCCACCCCCTCCTCCGCAATCAGCTAGAGAAACACAGCAGAATGATCAACGACCATCCAGGTTTTCTGTCGAATAAATGTAAAGAGACCGTTTAGCTACAAGAGTTCTTTAACAGTGGGGGGTTCATACCTTGTCATCTGCACGGATGGCCCTCAGCTTCATGATGAGCTGGAAACGGAGGAAGTTGTTGGTCCCGATGGACTGGAGCTCCAGAAGGCGGCAGAGAGCCACCAGCTGAGGTCGGGTCAGGTTGTCCAGAGTCAGCTCGTCCTCAAACAGTTTGGAGAATTTCAGGATCTGCTCATTGCTGGGACGTTCGCCGGAGTCACGTATCTACAAAGAATCGAGAACTGTAAAATCATTCTGGACAAGAGAGGGCTGCCAAACATCTGAAAGCAGCAGTGGGTCAAATTGCATGCAAAAATAAATACAGTTTGCCCCCCATAGACCAGAAATGTTACAATAAAACATAACAGCAACCAGCTTAATTTTACTTTGTGCAACTGAACACACCAAGCAGAGACATTTCCCCCCTTTAACCACCAGAGGGCAGTAGTGTACTGAGCCTATTTGACTCATCCATGATGACGCATCTCAGTGAACCATGACACCAACCTTTTGAAAGAAGGTGGAAAACTCCTCCGTCACATTGCCCTGAGCAGCCTTGTTCCGCAGCGCAATCTCCTCGATAGTGTCCTGCAAGAACTTGGCCATCTCTAGTTTGACTCTCAGCTCCCCCTTCAACCTTTCCTCCTTAAAAAGCATGGTACAAATTCAAAGTAACAAGCAAATTATACATTCTTCAGAATAAATTGTACTTCACTGAGCACTCAATGTATTTATGCACCATACTTGGGGTCAGTATGTCAGTATAAGTTTTTTATCAAGTTAGTTTACAGCTATACCACCAGGATAAGATGTTACAATGTACAGTGGATTTGCTTTGAGGTTTAAGTCGCAACAGAAAAGAAAAAAAAAAACACATAAAAGTAGAATTATGTGAAAAATATTAAAATTAATGAATAAAAAGGGACATTTATGCTGCATGACTGCAAGGAACGTCAAAAGTAAACAGTATGTTACAGCAGGTCATGGATCTTGTTATGCTCTGGATCAGACTCTAAGCAGGATTAACCACAGTCAGCATGAGACAACAGCCTGATCACCTCAACAGGATCCTAGGTGAAAGTTCATGTCATGGATGAGGATTCAGGAAAGAAAAGAAAAAAAAAAAAAGAACCTAAATGACCAATGAAATGATCAATACAAGAATCGGCAGACATGTTTATGATGAAATAATTAGCCTTGGGTCAACTACTGCGTTTAAAACCACTTTAGCGCACAATGGCAACCTCAAACTTAACTATGATTTTAATTGCAACTAAACACTTTGAGCAAACTCTATTGTCTTGTCTTGTATCAGGCAGCTTTGATTACCTTCTTTGACTGCGTCTCAAAGGTGGACGGCAGCATGTTGGGGAAGAGTTTCAGAGCTACAGGAAGCAGGAACTCCATGAAGGGGACAATAATGAACACCAGGAAGGGCAGAAGTCTGAAGACGTCAGCACATGTTCTGAGGAACTAGGGAGAAAGTGTGATTAAAAAAAAGAACTTAAAATTAGTCAAATTTAGACTTTTTTGCATCTTTGAGGGTGTGGAGGTTATTTTATAAAAGCTTGTGGTTGGTATTGGTTGGTTCAAATTCACATTTGTTTCCCATGTGTCTGCTTGCATTTTTGGATTTTTTGAGTATGGAGAATATAATTGCACCTTTCATCTCCACCAGGCTGAAGTTTGTACATGCCTCCAGAAGGGGGCAGCAGCGAGAGCAAAAGTCAAAGTAGAACCTCTGTGAAAATGTTTACATCAACTTCCATTGTCCCTTGGTACAATCACCCTGCTCAAACCCTCTTCTAATAGTTTCAACAGTCAGCACTTCCCACCCTGCACCCATACATCACCAGAGCAACAGAAACCTCCAAATTCATCGGTGTGTCATTTCCATGGAGCCACAAACCAATGTGAACATTCTTCTTCGCGAGGCTCAGAAACAGGCTTCTTGAGCCAACAGGAAGCACATTTGTTCAGCACAGGCCTGAACAATCCCAAAGCACAGAAGTACCAGGCCAACACTAGTCTACCTCATTGTACAGCTGTCCAACTGAGGCTTACTGACCGTGCCAGGACACAATCCCAACCAGCCATCTACAGAGGGAGCCCTGAGCCGAGAAGGCCAAAACACGAGCCCTCCTTTCTCTGCCCTTTCCACCTGCATGTCAGTGGAAACGTGGGGTGAAGGAATTAGGCCAGCCTGAGTGAAAGGGCTTTTGTCTCCAGGCCCATTGACATGTATAACATCTCCCAGAGCTCCACATCAAAGGAGGAAGGAGGGGGTGACAGATTAAAAAAAGAAAAGACTTAAATGAAGGCCTGAGTATTGTAGGCGAATATGAAAGGAGAAGATTAAAGAGGCAAAACCGGTCCAGGTTAGCTGAATGGGGTGTAGATGGGTTCGGGACATGCGCTCCGAGGGAGTCAGCTACATCTGAAAAGGTGCAGATGGGCTGGTGGAGTGGGTTCAGTGGGGGTTTGGGGGGCTGTGGTTATCATCAGCACTGACCAGCAGCTATAAGCACTGCTCTCCAGCATAATCACCTTTCAGGGCAAGTGTTCTCAACTTTTTCTAACATAATGCTAATTTCTGAGTATCAACATTCTGAGAAACATTGTTTAGCAGCTGCTTTAGGACTTGGTTTTTACTAAATTACTGTTTATCTTCTCATTCTCACTGGAACATACAGACATGTAATATTCAACAACATTAAGTTCAATATTGACAAGATTGAATGGCAGTAAAAACATGAGCTGACACGAGTCTTTGTGTCATGTTCGAGAAGCTGATGAAATTCATCAAAAGTAATATTAAAAAAGTCTGAATATTTTATGATATTATTCATACATTTTCCAAATTGCAATAGATACTGATGTTGGATGGTAGAGTACCATTTTCTGTTTCCTGATACCAATTCTGTCACCCAATCTTTGCATATTGGCACATATTGAACACAAATCCAGTTCCGGGAAGACATGCATGAAGATAATGCCAGAGAACTCGCTATTATTATTATTATTAATTGGGTTGCCAATCAGTCATAAACAGAAATAATATTTTAAATAAATGCAAGCTTGTTGACATGTGCTTAAAGTTACATAAGTCACTTACTGTTTATGGCTACTAAACACCTAAACAACCTGTTACTGTGTGTATAAGTGCTACCTCCCCCCTCAGTCCCATTGTTTTCTAAATGACTCGGTAAAGTACTGAATCTTCTCAACTGGAACCGTAATATGTACACTGCCTAGTGGTAAAGACCACTGTGTACTTGATGGAGCTTAGCGCGCTGAGATGCCACCAACATAAAATAAAATGCATCAGATGATCTCTTGTCTATATCACCTTAGCAGCAGTGATATTGGAAATGTCAGAACAATACCCAGCATCGACCAGTGGTAACTCCACTATATAAACGCACAAATGTGTCTGAGAGTACATTAAACCAAGATGAAATTCTCACTGTATTTGTCTGGCAAGAGGTTTAAACCATTAATCTGACATAATATATTTGTATATAAACAAAAACACTGTGGGACAAAAAAAATTAAGATTATTTTAGCTGAGTGGATTTTTAATTCTATAACATGTCAAACGAGAAGGTCAATGGAAAAGTTTGCCATTCAATTGGAGGTGCTGAAAAATGCACCAGGCACATTTCAGATTGTCACACTACTGTTGCATCATCTCTTTGTAAAGCAATGAAAGGTCCCAGAGTCGCTGTATGATGTCAGCATAACTTGTGAAACCACATCATACTCATGCCTCTGTGCTTTTAACACCTGGAAGTTCCTCTTTAGGTTCTTGCATCATGTTGCACTTGAACAGGTATTTGGTATGTTTCAAAATGTTCGAACTTTCTGAGACTCTGGTTAATCTAACAGTCCATTGGAGCTAGTTTTAAGACCCAGTGCCCAATGCAGAATTGTCTCTGTTTGGCAGATAAACAGGCATCATTTATACAGTAAATTTGTCATCTTATCTCACTTTATTTGTGGATCTCAGTCAAAGCACGTGGAAACGTTCAAAGAGAAGGACAGGAGAGGACTAGCCAAGAAAAACAGCAATTCACACTTCAAGGAGGACCGTTTACGACCGTTTACCATCTGCCAATAAAGGCCACTAAGTCTGTGCCACCCTGTACTATTGAGGGGTGCGTTAACAGGATGCTCAGGCAGCACATATGATAAATTGGAATCGATACAGAGATTAGCATGGCCCCTACAGAAGGGTAACAGGATGCTTGGCCTGAGCTGATTTTCTCACCTTCCCTGAAATGACACCGGCAGCACCTGCCTCTGACAGCAAGCACAGTCACGACAGGGGCCACGTTGTGTACAAGAACATGGCACAATTGTGGCCTTCAGACATTTTATTAACTTCACGACTGGCAAATACTGCTTCAGAGTTAGTCAATTAATCAATTAGTCGAGGGAAAGAAAATCCATTGATGAGTGATGGATCAATTCGTCCTTTTTCAAGCAAAAATTACAGCCATTTGTTGGCCCAGCTTCTTAGCTTTCTCATCATTTATTAAGGAAGAGTTTTAGAGTTTCGGACTGTTGATAGATATAAAGAAGCAACATGAATGTCTCTTTCAGAAACTGTAATGAGCATTTGTGACAAATTTTTTGAAACTTTATGGACTAATCAACTGTTTTTAAAAGACATTTGTAGACATTTGTGTGTGTGTGAATATATATATATGTTATCGTCTCTTCTGAATGATAATATTGATAATACATACAATACAAAGATAATCTGCACAAGATATGGTATAATAAAACTCCAACTGCCCTTTGGTCTGGTAAAAATCAGGTGGGACTAATTCTTAAATGCATTTAGATGGTTGCAAGGAAGTCAATAATTGAAAATCTAAAACCAAATAATTTTAATTTTAACATTTTAATTTAGTGAAATAATTTGTAAGACCAGGCTATACATAGCGTGCAAAAGATGGGCATCGTGCTAGGTTACCTCTTGAATTTTAGTGAGGGAAAAATAAATTGCAATGAATAATAATAAAAATAAATTAATCAGTTTATCTTATGAAAATTAACAGTAGGCTTTGTTTAAAATGGAGAAATAGTGACACAGTGGGTAAAACTAAACCACTGTAAACAAATGATGAAGCTAAAGTTAAATAAGTTGTTTCCTTAATCAGTGGTAACCAATACAGCTTCTTCCTAAAGAGCTTTAATGGAGCAGCACAATCTGCTGAGCGTCTGGCGAGTAAACACTCAACATGCAGCCAGTTTCTGTAATTGATCCCATTAGGTTTGAGGAGCTGTGGATTAAACATTATAGAACAAAATCTCTGCGCTGTCAGTTAACCTGTGTTTCAGTTGAGTGTAATCTCTAAACTCACGATGTGCTATCTGTTCCATTAAACGCAGATGAAATGACAGTTTCTGCTGGAATTAGTAGAAAACCACTAATCTTTTTTTCAGATTTTCCAGACCAAATTATCCTCAAATTACAAGTCCCAACAAGTCATTGGTTTGAACACATATTAACATTAATTTCTGAGAACTTAGTAAAAACGAAAAGCAGTTTACATATACATTTACAGGCATAGCTGAGGGTTTGCGCTAACGTTGGCTTTCTCGCTTGTTTGGTGTAACTCGCACCAAATGTCTGACATTAATTGTACTTTTTATGTGAGAAGTAATTTTCTGGCAATAAATGTACATAAGTATCAAGAGCACTACTAAAAATAAATTTACATATGTTTACACATGCACACCGGATATACTGTATATTGTAGGTCAATAGCTTAAAAGGATTAACCTGGCCAATTATCTGAGACACTATTCAACAATTTTCTGATGATCGGAATCTTTTTGGTTCGCTGGTTCAAATCTGACTTCAAATAAAATAAACAAATTTAAAAATGTGCTACTTTGGCTCTGATGCCTTACACTCCCAGAATGCAGGGTTATGAGTGATCCCAAGAATCTCCACAAGTACAATAGGAGGCAGAGCCTTCAGTTATCAAGCTCCTCTCCAGTGGAACTATCTTCCAGTCTCGGTACGGGAGGCAGACACACTCTCTGATTTTAAGAGTAGGCTTAAAACTTTCCTTTTTGTTAAAACTTATAGTTAGGGCTGGCCTATCTAGCCCTTAGTTATGCTGCTATAGGCTCAGGTTGCCTGGGGAACACTCCATGATGCACTGAGCTCTCTTCTCTGCCCCCTCTGACTCAGACTCCATCTCTGCTCTTCTGAATGTCCATCTTAACAAAACATTATACTAACTTTACTTCTTCCTCAGAGTCTTTGTGCTTTATCATCTTGCAGGTATTTCTAGGTCACGGTGGGAGCTGCTGCTGTGGTCCTGCCTGACGCCTACTGCTCACATTAGGACAGGAGATTCTGTGACTTGGATCCTACGGTGGATTAACCATTTTAGCCCAGGGATTACAATGATTTCTGGACCAACATACTATACCCATACTATATCTGGATTTATAGACTCATATGAACTCAAACATTCTTAGTAAACTGTTGTTGTGTTCTGTACAAGTGTCATCTATTGCACGTCTGTCCGTCCTAGGAAGAGCATTTAATAAAAACATCCTCTAAACAGATTTGCTCTCCAGAGAAAACCTTTTAAAACTACAGGAAATCTGTGTTTCCCTCCCAGCAGACCTCACCTGTCTCCTCTCACGGCGGGACAGGGCGTGTCCGTTCAGCACCCTCCACAGCATTCGCCCAGCAATGGTGGTATCAATCCACAACAACCTAAAGCCGTGGTAGTAGTGCTTTATTTCATCTACGACCCGCTGCCGGAGCGTCCGTCTCACAGGTTCTGCGTCCAGCGTGGGGCTGTACACAGGCCCTCCTTCCTCCAGTTTCTTCTTCTTGTCCTTCAGTGAGCGCAGGGACTTCTCCACCTTGGAGTCATCCCATCTCCTCCTGGAGGTGTGTATCCACCTGACTCCAGCAATGTCCTGCGGTCGGACTATCGTCCACTGGGCCCCCGTAGGGATTGCAGGGTATGATGATGTGGAGGCTCCCAACAATAAAGCACAGTGAATCCGCTGTGAGTCCAGGCTCTGGGTGGGGCCCACAATTCCATCTGACGTGGCGAGGAAAGGACTGGATATAGACACCTGGGTGAAACTGCCGAGTCTGGTTCCATCAGGTCTACGGACACAACAGAATGAAGAGTTTCAGAATACACATTTCAGATTGAGGCTTCAAATAAAAAGGCACAATTTTGAAATAAAATACTGACTTTATAAGGTGAAAAATGACACCCAGTCTGAAAAACAGTTGTTTAGAAAATACCCCTTATTGGTACATTTTCACCCTGTGTCTAGGTGTTTACATACACAATTGTGGACAAAACATCACAATTTTTTTATGTGAGTTGGTATTGGCGATAAATTGAGCTAATCAAATTTTGGGCTTTATAGTTCTAAGTTTCCTAACGTTACAAAAATTTGTGTCATTTGCTCATTAGGAAAGGTTGACCTTTGACCTCCAAAGTTCAAGGTATACTGATCAAAGCCAGTCGCAGTGACCTTGAACTTTGACCAATGACCACCAAAATCTGATTGGCTCATCCTTAAGTCAGAGTCGACATCCGTGCGAAGATCGAAGAAAATCCCTCCAAGTATTTTTGAGATATCTCATTCACAAGACTGGCACGGATGGATCGTTGCCAGCCTGGAGGCATAAAAATTCAAAATATCTCCAGATTCCCCAGGCAGAATTCTTCCAAAATCTCAATTGCGGTATGTTTGGACGACCCTCATCTCCTTAAAACGAAAAAAAAAAACCTTGAGTGAATTTTTCACAAATTCGTACAGGTATGCGCTCCTTGCCAGATCTCGTCTGTTAGATTTAAAATGATCAATGGACAAACTGAAAAAATAGCCGGGATATTTGCTAACAAGACTGGAGCAAAAAGATTCTTGCAATATTGATCTGTACAACTTTTATTGTGATCTAAAAAAAAAAAAAACATTTAGGCTTGTAGTTTCAGAAAATATGGCTTTGCGAACTGGAGTTCTAACATAAATCTTCAATGACAATCAAGGTGAGCTAGAAGGTTCATTTCAGACATGTGGTTTTTTGTTTTTAATCATAAAACCAGTATCCAAGACACCATTGTGCTGATATCACACAAAATTGTAAGTTTGTACAACTGTAGCACTTAAGTATTTTACATTATGCAGGTTATTTTCAGGAAGTGCAGACACTGGAAGAACAGCACTTTGAGTTGTCTTACTTTTGACTGGAAAGTCTGAGCGCTGTGCAGCTGAAACAGGCACCATCTTGTAGTTTCCCTGAAAGGAAGAAGAAAATATAAGCAGCTGTGCTTCTATAGCAGCAGCAATAACAGCAATTAGACAGGAGGGGACACAAATAAACTATAGTGTTCTCAGGGACTTAATGGACCATCGCTGAGGAGCAAATGATACATGATACTTCTGAATTCACTGACCCAGCTACAACCCGAGTTATGCAATAACATGGTATGACACTGTATAGGTTTTCTGCAGTCTTGGACAGGCTGCTTCACTGTTTCAGGCTGTACTAATGCTGTATCAAATGGTATCAAAAATAAGACACAAGATGTCCAAAAATATGCTCTATTTTCTCTTGCAGTCCCATTTATGTCTGTAACCTGTCCCGGATCATCTCTGCTGCTTCTTATTTTGTCATGTATTTTAACTGTAAAGATCTCTGCCCATGATCTGTCTTAAAGGCCAGGACATTCACACCCTGTGAGGCCCACAGAGGGGCTTCAACCCCCCCTCGAAGGCCCCATGACGGTGTGAGGTCCATGCCGGCAGGGCAGACTGGTGAGATACTACCAACCAATCATCTGAGAGCACATGGCCTGGCCACGCCGTTCATCTGGCTCTCACATGGCTGGCTGGAGTGAATCCAGCAAGTCCTCATCTTCCAGCAGAGTTTACTGGAACCGTTTTCACTTTTGTGGCTGAATAGTCGGTAACTGTGATGCGGCAGGGAAACTCTGGAAATGCAGCAGATTTCCTGACCGTGCACCAGTCACCAGGACACACTGCTTTCATCACACCACACTAAAGATATATTTAGTGTACTCACTCACCTTAAAATCACACAATGGTGTACAATTTTTTTTTTTTTATTAGCATAAATCACAATGGAGATATGTTAGTGTGTAAATATGTGAAAAAAAAAAAATCAGCTTTCTCTTTTTCCATTGTACAAAAAGAAAAATAACTGCAAAAAATAACTGTGGAACTCGTATGAACCTTCTACCATGTTACTTTCGCACCCTCTATCACATACATCATAAATACAATATGTACTCACATTATGACGCAATAAAAACTGGATGTACAGACGACCAATAAAAATTCCACAGACTTATTTGACCAGGTTTAAAAGATTACATATCATGCGGAAAACCTAATTCAAGAACAAATAAAACTCAAAACCAACCAACAGTCCAACGATATAAAACCAATAGAAAAACAGTAAACATTTCAAGGATATTATATGAATGGGACAAATCCAATAAGATGGTGCTGCATGTTTTGTTTTTTTTAACCAGATGATTGATGACATTTGATCCTACTGTTTTATTCTCTAAGTAAATTATAGCATTCATTTTCCATTTTGGTCTTGAGGAGGGCCACATCTCGCTTTGGTGGGTCATGTCTGGGTCATGCTTTTAGGAGAAACAGCCAAGTCATGTGACTCACAGCCTGCAGCTGTCTGACTGATAGATGGTAGGTGCTAATAACGCTTCTTCGCTCAGCGTGTGAGCAGCAGAACAGGCCCTGAGCCACTTCTGAGATGAAGTCCCAGTATGTGTGACAGATTTCATTTTATAAGTTAGTATTTCTTGATCACGAAGCACTACATTGGATTTGATATGTTTTATTGAAAGTGGGAGCTGTGTTATGCTGTTCACTGAACTTCCAAGTACAGTTTATTCCTTATAAATTAGTTTGGACATTTTGATACAAACCATAGCTCGGTCACTTACCTGCTTTCAGGACAATCATGTTTAATGGACAGGAAGTTAGAAAGTATGTCCAGACTGCATTTTGTTTTGAATGGCCTGGTTTTTACAATGTGGCTTCAGTGGCTCTCAAATGTCAAGCATGTCACGATACTCACAAAATGTGACGTTTCTGGGTCACTGCTCTTGGGACAACAATCCAAGTCAAACTTTCATGTTCCAATCCCATTGCAGAGCCTTAATTTGGATGTGTCATCACTGGGTGCAAATTTCAATTAATTAAAGTTGTACTCACATTTAATATACTCAAAGTAAAATTCAACGTCAGGCTTGACTTAAACGTTGCTTTCCTAAATTTAGAAAACTAAACGTTCCATCATAATTCACACAAGATGTTCAAAAAAAGTCACTTGGTAAAAATTAATCATGCAAAATAAGCCCAATTCAAAATTCATGAACATAGAATTTCCAGTGATATGAGTCAGTAATGGATGGATAAGAAATATAAATGTTGGATTGGTGCATCTGTCACTGAATCTTGCATTTCTCAGTGTGCCAAATTAGTTTAAATAACAGTGGTTGCAGCTGGATAAACCAATAAAATAAATATTTCTTTATCATAAATCACAATGGAGACAGGTCACTGCAAATACATGAGAAAAATGTTTCTTTTTTCTTTTCTATGTGTTGCTTTTGAATATAATCATTAATGAAAATGACCTACTGATGCATCGCAATTAACACTAAACCTTGATATTGTTTCAAGTAAATTCAGTTGTATTCATTCAAGTCACGAAACAGAATTTATCCCAGAGGGGTTTAGAAAGCACATAACTCCCTCTTCTCAAACACCCAGAATAATCACTGAGGTAGTAACATCATCATGAGTGCATGGCTCTGTGGTTCAACAACAGCAGGTGCAGCTGGATAAACCAATAAATAAATAAATATTAATACACTATTCCAAGCACTAGGTCCTGTCACAAACCAGCACTAAGTGTTCCGTCATGTTACCACAACTTTTGTTTCTTTTGTTATTCATTGACACCATGTTAGGCAACGCTGCAAAATCTTTTCTATGTGTGACCTCTCGACCTCTGTTTAATGACAGATCGAC
>KV751380.1:193597-204374 GCA_001698575.1 Mola mola | reverse complement strand
TACAAATATGACTTACAAGATTTTCAAATAAATTCAACCACTCAGACATCGTTTTCCTTCAGAAACATCACAGTACAAAAGTACAAACATTTCCAGTTATTTTATTTTTTATTTTTTCTATTTAGGTGTTTAGGAAAGCCCTTAAACTCAAATCACAGTGCAACACAATATCAAAACAAAAAGAAGAAATAAGATTATTGGCAGATTGGAAATTTTAATGCTTGTATTTTATTTTTTCAGTGAAACTTTTTTGAGTATCAATACTTGTTTCAGCGCCATTACTTAGGCTTTGTTTTCAGTTCTGTTTTCAATAATTTATTTTCAAGTTCATTATTTATCGTCATTGTTTTGACGCCGTAGATCTGGATCAGTTTCAAACATGGAAGTAACACAAGAACTATTGGACAGATTTTTATCAAGTATGACTGAAGTGTTTCCTCCCTCTTACAATAACCCTCATTATTATTAATATATTTATATGTGCAAATAAGATGCATTATTTTCTGATAAAAAAACAAGAAACTTTTTATTGTTTCCCTCTAAGCTGAGCTATAAGGTAAAATTCAACATTTCGTCAACATTTTCTGATGACTGGTAACAATTTTTTTAAATACTATTGCAAAACTAGCAAATTATTAAGTGATACCAACAAACCAACGTACTTATAGTTTAAGTCACGATGAAAAACTCGCCCAAACATGTTATAATGGCGTTTTAAATGTCTTTTTTTTGTTACAATACTTATAAATAAATCATCTGAATGCTTCTTCCACCGCTGAGTAACAGCAATAATCAAAAGACCACCATAACCACACAGATGCTGTTTACACATGTTTTTACTGATATTGAAAATTAAGAAAGTGAACTATTTCTGAATAAAAAAAAAAAAGAAACGTCCATGCCGTTAACTTGTGGAATGAGAAGAAGTGGCTGTATTTGATTCATGAGGACAGTTTTTATGCTTCTAACATTTTGCACTCACAGATCATAATTAACACACAAGCACATCACAAAAAAAACAATGTATGCATCAACTCTCATGAGCTCAAATGAGAAACGACAGCACCTGAACGCATCACGGTGAACAGGGGAGTCACAACATGAGAAAACACTCAGAATAACACTGAAAAACTCACACCCTTCACCAACACACTCAGGATGAACATGGCTGAGTCATGCTCTACGGTTCGCATTTAATGCACGGTCACACTCACACCATGCAGTTACGGGTTAGAATGTTTGTGGTACGGATGACGTGTCGACTGTTGGTATGTTGATTTGAAAATTATTTTAAAAGAGAAATAAGGGAACGATTATGAGACAATGTCCCCAAACATCTGCTGTGAGCTCATTATTTTATCCCTTTATGGTTTGAACTGGACTACATTCTCATCACGATGTGTTCAACCCTGTTTGTTTATCTCTAAAAAAGGTTGATAAAATTGTTGGTATTTATCTAAAAATAGCAAAGGAAACAACAGCAGGACACCGTTTCAGTATTCTGGCTGAATATTTATCAAACCCAGTGCGCAGACACGTGTTTACAGTATTACTTAAAGGAGGAAGTATTGATAAAAAAAAAAAAGTGTTCCAGCAGGAACCTTGAATTCAGAGAATTCAGAGACAGACATAATCTAACAAATCCATTTTGAGTCCACCTCCCGACCTCTGTAGGGTTCCAGTTTGACCACCTGGAGGGACACGTCTGTCGCCTCTCCCCGAGCTCACCTGACGGCTAGGATGGCGTCGTAGGACTTGCCGGTGCGGCTCACCTGGACGCCGCCGAAGCCGGCCTGGCTCAGCATGCGGCCGTACTCGGAGAGCGGGCGCTCGCGGCCCTCCGCCTGCACCAGCATGTTGAGGGAGAAGAGCTGAGCCATGACCGGCCCTCGCCGGTTCTCCAGCAGCACGGCCTCCACCAGCAGGACGCCACCACCTGCCGCCCACAAACAGAGGAACCTTCTCAACGTGACGAGATCGGCCGCGATGCTTTCAAGCGCAGGGCTTTTAAGAAGTGGTCAAGTTCAGTTAGTGTATTAGAATAAAAATACCATTTTCTTTTTTTTTAATAGGAAAAAACAGGGGAAGAAATGTGAAAATGGTGTTTAAGTCCCTGTTTGTCTTTAGGAGAATATTTATCATGAATGAAAAACTAAAAAAAATGTAAAAAAAAATCAGTTACATATACACTATAATACACTGCTGCCTATTTATCATGAATGAAAAACTAAAAAAAATGTAAAAAAAAAATCAGTTACATATACACTATAATACACTGCTGCTTCATGTTAAGTTCATGTGACATCAGCAGAAGGCTCCTTTCATTAAAATGTGCATGAATCTACATGAATAAAACACGCCAAATTAAAACGCATAATTTTAACGACTAGTTGCATTTGAGAATCAAATAAAGTCCAGTTATGGAAGGTCTACCACAGCTAATGTTTCTAACTCCCACGATTGTTTCTTATCATTTTAAATCGTTCTTATCCAGCTGGTGTATTTTCACAGGTTTGTTTTTCTGACAGATACATAACGTTATAATAATGGATTATTTAATGCCGTGCACACACACACCTGGCTTGCAGGCGTCGTGGATCTTCTTCAGCAGGCTGAGGCACTTCTCCTCAGGCCAGTCGTGAATGATTCTGGCCAGAACATAGAGGTCCGCAGGAGGGATTTCCCCGCTGAAGAAATCTCCTGCATACAAAGACGGTTCGTGAACACGTCGGGCGAAGCTTTGTGAGCGTTTTATTCGGTACACTCCTCTAAATGTGACCAAACCCGACCAGAACGTGAAACCGGCGCCTCGTTTCGACACGGTTGTTGCCTTGGGAAGCAGAAAATCATCCCACATTAACGTTTGTTCAGTGGCTGTTCCAGAGATTTTAGGCACATTAATATGAGATTTATTTGCAGATGTTTGTTTGTCAACGTGTCCACGATAAAAAAAGTTGTGAAGATCCTGTCAGACTCTGTGGTGAGACGCTGGAACACAAACTGTAGTCTTACAGTTTTTCTTTCAGACTGCGTCAGTTAAGAGTGTAAAAACACAAAACACTGAAGGTACATGAGTATACGAAGAGAATGACAACTTTTTACCTCTTTTTCCTCTCTAATTCTGCTGGTCAGCTAACACGAAGAATTTCCTTCACAGTAAGTAACTATTAACTGTGGTAAATATATCATATTATATTATTGGTAAATAATACTGGGGTTTTATTGTGATGGTTAGAAATCAAATTATTTTTAGAGCTTTAGTTGCATGTTTTTCAGGCCGAGTTAAGAATATTGGGGGTCAAATCAAGTGAATCTCATCCTGACTTAAAAGAATATTCATAAATCTAGCAGTCCTGAGGTAAGAAAACCGTTTTAAAACTTTACAACCACGGTGTAATTTGGCGTCGGTCGGTTTGATTGTTCCTGAATGTGACAGCGGGGCCGAATGAGGCTCACCCGCCCTGAAGGTGACGGCGTCATCGTCCTGACAGAAACGCTGCTGAGCCATTTCCACGACCTGCGGCAGGTCGAACACGGTGACCGAGGAGGACGGGTACGCCTTGGCCACCTCGCGGGCCAGAGCCCCAGTGCAGCCTGGGAGTTTAGTGAAGAAACAACAAAGGTGTGGAATTATCTGGACCTTTGGCAGTAAATAACTGTAAATATTGACAAATCCAGCTTTTCCCCTGAAGATATTTCCCCTCTTACCTCCGAGATCTACTATGTCCTGGAAGCAGGACAGGTCGAACGCCGTGGCGATGTCGTGTCCGTCGAGGACCCACGAGGAGTTCATCAGACCCATGAACTTCAGCATCTCCTCCTCGGATCTGGGTGGAACCCAATCAGACACACACTCATGAGCGTGTTTCAGTGCTGCCGGCTGACGCTATAAAAACAGGCCAATAATCGGCACCCACCTGTAAATAGCTTGGAAAATGTCCTCCGATGGAAGGCCGAAGGTCTTTTCATTCTGATTCTTGCCCTCCCTGGAAGGAAAAGTTTGAATTTTGCTTCTCAGTTTCCTGCTGTGTGTTTGTTTTAGTTCAGCTCGGGGCCATTATCAGACCCAGAAACACACACGCCTGCTCTGCTGCCAGTTTCAAGAAGAACTATTTTTCAACCCTACATCCCGCAGTTAAATGCACTCTATAACTGCGCTCCCAAAACTCAGGCTTACATGTCGTTCCTGGGCTCTCCAAAATTATTGTGGGAGGTAGAGCCTTCAGCTGTCAGGCCCCTCTTGTCTGGAACCAGCTCCCAGTTCAGGTCTGGGGGGCAGACAGCCTCCCTATGTTTAACAAAAGGCTTAAAATCCTCCTTTTTTAATAAAGCTCAGCGTTAGTACCGGCTCAGGCTTGCAGGTTTCAGTGCTGGTGTGCGATACATCCATATTTGAAGCTGATGAGAAACAGGAAGTATTAATGAGTGAAAACATCGGCGCTCACATGACCTGAAGCAAACCCACCTGACGGCGTCCACCATGTTGTTCCACAGGGGGTAGATGGTCTGGGACTGGTAGATGATCATGTCATGGAGAGATTTGACGCTGCCTTTGGCCAGGTACAGATTGGCCACGTCGGTGCTGCTGTACACAGCTGCTGTGACCAAAAAAAACCCATCAGGTCTAATAAATCTGCACGTTCCAAAAAATATCAAAGCGTGATTCAGTGTCTGCTCACTAAAACTAAAACCTGTCAGATGTAACTGAACTACAGGACACTGAAGTGACTGACGGGCAAATGTGTAACCACGTTTTTCACTATTTCCTGGTATTATTTTGTTGTTTTGATGAGCAGAATACGTGTTAACCTATACTCGTGCATTCACGGAGAACGTTGTTACTCCGTGAAATGAGGCCAATTTAATGTATGTTTCATTATCACTGACAACATTTATTTGAGTTCTGATTTTTTCATTGGAATTCTAACTTTTCCCCCGAATTCTAACTGTTTATGTCCGATTTAATCCGGCCCACATTATTTTGGCCACGTAGAGAGAAAACTGAGGCAGCACGAGTGTCCTCCTCCTCACCTGTCCCGTTCGTGGTCTCTACCTCCAGGATCTCGATGCCCACCAGCGCGTCCAGCAGCCTCTCCATGCCGTCCACGCTGGTGTTCAGCTCCTGGGCAACGCGCCGGGTGCTGAGGGGCTCCTGGGACTGGAGCAGCAGGTCGAACACTCCCAGCTCGCAGGCCGAGAATATCACCTGCAGGGCGAAACACGCAGCCACATCAACATACCTGCAGCGCTCTGGAGGCAGATTTTGGACATGTCAGCAACCAGGATCTTGACGTGGCTAATTAGGTCGGCCGGTCCGCCACGTTCACAGAGATGGAAAAATGTCACGTTTGTACAGAAATGACAGGAAATTAATTTGCTACCATTTTGGCCAATGTTTGTTAATGTATTATTTATTTGTGCAAAATATGGAAGCCCGTTTCTGCCAAAGTGATGAAAAAATGAGAAACGTTCTCAGAATTATGGCTTAGTGGAGGTCAAAATATTGATAATGTTTCTCATTATCTTGAGATATTATTGGAGGTACTAAATTATTATTAGATATAACTACTTACAAAATCTTTATTTTTTTAGTCACATTAATGGGCTTCCATAGAGTCAACCGGTGACAATGTGAATTTTGCATGAAACTTCACATCCTTTCAGAGGGTTTTTGTTTTTGTTGGATGAAAGATGGAGCATCTGCATCTTTGTGTGTGTGAGTCAAATGTTTCCTAAATAAGCTTCCAGAAGCACATCGTGTTACCTTGGAGACCCTGAAGCCGTTGAAATACTCCAGGAGTTTGAAGGGGTAGTCCAGCTCGCTCTGGGACAGATGCTCGGCCATGACTGGACCTCCGGAACCACAGGGACTCGCTCGGACCGTCCGCGCACAGAACGCACGGCTCGTGGGGTTTTTTAAAGTACCCGGAACAGCCAAGATGTCGGTGGTGCGTTCAGGATCTGCTGGCGGTCGACGGATCACCGGCGGATGAAACACATCCCTCCTCCGGATCTCAGAGTGATCGCGGCTGTGACGGCAGCCGAGCAACAACGGGTCAGACATACACACACGGGGAGAGAGAGAGAGAGGGAGAGAGAGAGAGAGAGAGAGAGAGAGAGAGAGGGGGAGAGAGAGAGGCAGAGAGAGAGAGAGAGAGAGAGAGAGAGAGAGAGAGAGAAAACCACACACACACACACACACACACACGCACGTCACGCTACATGATGGTGCAGTTCCGGGATCATCCGGAGCATCAGTGGGGGCGCTGTTGAGCTGCTGTTGACTACAGGACAGTTTGTGTGTGTGTGTGTGCGTATAAAACAAAGTGACCCTCACACGTTCGTCTCCTCGTGAATGAACATGAATGTCATGTACTACAGCTACCTCTGTACTACAGTACATCTACTCAAATATTGATCTGCAAGGTACTTGTACTGCAACTATTACTACTACAGTTAGAAAAACACAAAAAAACGCGCTAATTTACATCTCATCACTGCTTAAATGCAAATCCGTGTACAACTTACTTGTGCTTTAGGCATCTAAGTACAAATATCAGCTGATATTTTACTTAAGGATCCGTCATATGAGCCAATTTCCACTTTTGTCATTAGTTAATATTGTTGTGAAGTGTTTTACTTTATGACATCTGGGTGCTTTTAGCCTCACGGCGTAAACTCCACTACAAATACTGAAGATTTTCACTCCATTACATGTGTTTTATAACAAAAATTCAATTCAAACAACTTTACAGACTGTTGACTAGTTGAATTTGAACACGTCATGTTCTATAAGATGATCATTGATGGTCTGTTAGTGGCTGTCCTGTGAGACAAAATGTTAAAATGCACACAAACACTCATAGTAGCGGACTACTGACCTTGGCAGATACAGATGGCAGATATTTCTATTTCTGTTTTAATGACGTTAGATGGTCCTTGGAGGAAGTAAAGTAAGCAATTTAAAACTGACTGAGTTAAAAGCAGTGGATCAGGTGTGCAGCAGCACATTTTGTGAGGATGGAGTTTACCAAGAGGGAACATGCTCAGTCTGTTGGATTTAACATTACAGGGATTCATCACATGTAGTTTACATGAATAAGAGAATAATCTGTTTCTCCACTGATTCCCCGCTTCATGTAACTGACACGATTTAAAAAATGTTTGTATTCAATAAAAAGGCTAAAGCCAAGTTTTGAGCTGGTTGGGTTTTCCCGAAAATCACCAAATGTCTGTCATGTAATGCAAACCACAGATTATCTTCTTCCCATGGCTGACACAATAAAATAACCAATAATCTGACATTTTTGTCCATTAAACGCACTGTACATGAAGCACAGAAAGGCCTCAGATGTCCTGAGCTAAAATGGATGATTTATTAAGATGTTTGTTAAAACTTTACCTCCTCTAGTATCTTGGAGTTTAATTTAAATTTTTTTTTACTTTTTTATGTTAAAAATAAAAGTCAACCCATTTAAAGCTGTTTGGATTTTTCCATGAAACACCTTGAATATCACTAAATATGCTGTCGCTACGAGCTAATCTCATCAGCTAGCTCACTCATGCAATGCTAACCGCTAAATGCTCATCTCTCATGAGTAATACAATAAAATAACCAACAATTTCATATTCTTGTCTTTTAAACCTTTTTACGTGAAGTTAATAAAGGTGGTTATGATTTGTTAACCACCTTCCTCCATCTTGGAAAATTAAATGCCTGCCACAGCTAGCTGGCTAATGTGATGCTAATCGCTAATTATCTGCTTCCCATGGCTGCTACAACAAAATAACCAATGTACTGAGCTAATTTAGATGATTTAATATTTCATAACTCTGCTAAGATTTGCTCGTTGTTCCCTCCATCTTGTAAATTAAAAGTTAGCTCGCGTTCCTTTGGGTGCTATGAAACAAAATAGTTAGTGAAAGGATAATGTGGTCAGTAAAAGCTCTGTGTTGCTGAAATACGACCCAGACTGTAATAAATTTGGGTTAATTATGGCAGCCCAAAACACAGTGTCACGTTATTTTTGAACCACACCGGTCTGTTCTTTGTATTTGCTGTGGAGGTAAACAGGACTCAAACATTTTAACGGGCTATAAAAGTTAAGTTTGCTGGCGGTGCGGCAATGATGCCATCTTTTAGAGCAAATAAATCCCAAATGTCTTCAATTATTAACCAAATCAATTTATTTATTATGCATGAACAAATCCCTTCCTGCCTCTGTCAGGCACGCGCACGCACACACACACGCACACACGCGCACACACACACACACACACACACACACACACACACACACACCCCCTACAGTTAAATACATGACTTGGTGGGAATTCGGCATAGCTTGCTGTTGCTGTTGCACATGCTTTTAATAAAACGACAGATATATTTACAGGCTAAGCAACACGTGGAAAAAAGAATTCGCAAGAACAGCTCCCGGTCCCACCCTGCAGCACTTAGCAACGCTCCATATTTTTGTTGTTGTTGTTTATACTTTTTGGAAATTCACCCACGTTTAAAATGAAGTTAAGAACAAAAAGAAAACAAACAAAACAAAAAAAAAAAAATGGGGGTTTTGGCCAATACGACATAGCATTATAGGTGTATGGAGTTCATCAACTACATAAATATGGCAGTAACACTGAGTAATTAGGTCTATTTACAAAGCGTGTGAAGTTCTGCAGTCTGTGGGTGGACGACTGGTAGAACATTTGCCTTCTTTAAAGTCTGGGGGGGAGAGAAAACCGACACCTCCATCCCTCCACTCGCCTCGTCTGTTGGAGCGGTCAGGACTGACGCGACAAACAAAATAAGGCACGATTAATACTTGGACCATTTTCAGGGGAATCTACAGACTTGCAGCTGGCTTGTGAGGCATGTAAACAATTGGAGTCGATGGATTAGGGCTGCCTTTACATCTTCCCTTTGGGTTCCCAATCGCTGACTCGGTCCGTCTGATTCGGAACAAGATTCGTATGGCAAGAACCCCCCAAAACCCGTCTGAAACAAACCAAAAAACAAAACAAAAAGAGAAGAGAAAGAAAGTCAACAGCCCTCCCTCCCTCTATGCTACTCAACAAATATAATCACATGGTGACAAACAGAGAAAACTAGTAGTGAATACACTACAAACACAACAGGAAAACGCGACACTCCGCAAATTCCCACAGCGCTGGTTCAGCCACACCGCCGCCCTCGAAACAAGGGGGGGAAAGATTCGACCAAAACACACACAAAAAAAAAGTGATTGATGAGCTGTCCAAAGCTGAAGCAGTTTCAGTTGTGACTGAACCAAAGATTAAAACAAAAAGAAGAGATCTGTTCCCCCATCCTGATCCATTCCGTGTTTCTCTGGCTACCTCTGACCAACGACCATGCTGCGCCCCCTTCTGGAGAAATTTGGAAAATTTGTGGTTTGGTTTCAAATACATGTAATGGAACAAGCCCTATCTCCCCGCCACGTGTGTTTCCGGTGGTTTAAACAGCCTGCCCCCCCATCCCCGCCGCCGACGCCGGGCGCCGTCCAAAGGTGTCGCAGGGTGGAGAGGGACGGAGGTTCGGGCCGTGGAGACCTGAGTCCCGGCCTTCGAGCGCAGCCACAGACTGAGGAGGTGAAGAAGTCGGGGCGGGGGGGCAGGAGGAAGAGGAGGAGTTCTAGGGGGGGCGGTCCGTTGCAGCTGTTCGGGGCTCCAGGCTCAAGTCGTTGGGATGGAACCGCTCAGTCGTGTTTCAGGTGGTCTTTGATGTCCTCCTCGTCCGTGTACTCCGATGGCTCGTCTCCGGGCTTCAGCAACCTCCCAACATAGTCGTATTTTTCTGAAAGACATCGGCCAAAGCTGAGTTAGAAACCAGCGATCACGTAACCGTGTCATCAGTCATAGAATATTAAAACTAATCACATAGTGGGCCAAAAAATAAAATCTATAAGGGGCTCTGTTGGCCAGTGGGTCTATAAATCACCGGTTGCATCGCGATACGATATATTTACGATATTTTACAGTATCAAAAAGTCTGCTGTGATAATATCTTGGTTCAGTTTGATTCAAAAACGTGAAAGAACGTTTTAAATTCTACAGAACAAAATATCAACGAAAATCGCAAAAGTTTTCCGTGGACAGGCGCTCATACTTGCCCTAGCATTGTTTGGGAGCGAATGGCGTGCACCCTGGCAGAAACTGCAAAACACGTTTTAGGAGTTTCAAAATAAAGCCATATCTTAAATACAGCGATATAGATACATTTAAAGTTATTTATTTAGATCATTGGTCACAAATTTGTTTGTGTTTCACAAACATCAGAAAACTTATGAAAACGTCCCACTCGGCAACTGACTGGTCATGAATGGGCTGCAAAATGACAACGACAACGATTTTGAAAAACGTGACTATTCAATGATGAATATAATCAATAGGTGCAGCCCAAATTAAAACTCTTTAGTTATTTGATCTATATTTCATATTTTTTTTTTTTTTTTTGCTATAATCAGGAGTGAAATTGAGCCCGACCATCATAAAACTCAACCGCATTCAGATGACTAAACTAAATGAACATTCTGTAAATTTAATTTAAAAATGAGTGCACCATTTTCTCAACTTATCAATGTTTTCTGAGGACAGTAGGGAATTATTGTCATGTTAGAGGTTGGAGAAAATGCGTTTTTGCTAGAAAATCGTGCATAAATTGTTGCCAATTTTCCGTCAGTCAAATTGTCGATTATTCTTCTTATCTCAGCTCAGCTCAATAGATGTCTTTGATTTGTTCAAAATAAAACGTTTG
>KV751380.1:154134-193511 GCA_001698575.1 Mola mola | reverse complement strand
TTATTTGCAAAAGTAACTGCTTTTTATAATAAAAATGACGTTCATTGGAAGATTCAACATCAATTCTATAGTGACTATTTGATGTTACAACCACAACTTTTTACAGAAGGTGTGAAATTCTAATTGTCGTCTGTTTTAATTTTATCGGGGTCAGTTCATGTTTGCAAGGAAGCTGCGATCACACAGCTTTCTAAGCAAACTCACATTGTAGAAGCTCAAACCGGGAAATGTTTGTCATTTCTGCTTGTTGAATGAGGCAACCAAATAATCAGTTATGAAAACAGCTGCTGATCCATTTCCTGTTGACTGATATCGACTCTCTTCTTTTGATTTCTGAGCAAATTCGCCCTAAACGTTGTCCCGACCTGGACGCCGAAGGTTGGCCTGACATCTTGTTCATTTATTTAATTCAATCAGGGGACGACAACTTCTAAAGCCGCTCACTTCCAATATGTAATTTGCATCAAGACTCGTTATACAAATAATGCTGGAACTTTCTGTCCAGGATTCAAAGCCTACGTTTGACTCTAAAAGATCACATTATCTCTGAATAAAGTTTATAGAGCAGGATATGATTAAGAATTTTGGTACAGTTTAAGTGCAGATCATCCAACATGCTGACATATAAAATATGTGATAGGAAGAAAACTGTTTCCTTCAAGTTTCACCGTTTCAGCAGATGTTTCAGCAGACAGTATTTTCAGTTTTACACACCAGTTGTTTCAGATTCACTCCAAATTTAATCATTTATCTGGAGCTGAAACAATCACTCAATCAACCGTTTTCATCTTTCATGTTCTGTTCATGTTTGGTAATTTCCACTGCTAAAATCGTGCCGTTTCATTCGTTCACCCTTATTTAGAAAAAGAATTTATTACAGAATTTGGGTTTATTCAGAGCCTATTTCAAAGCTTTTCATAAAATGTTCCTCACTGCCATTTAAGTTTGACCCTCCAACAGTTCTGTAAGACTCTGACAGATGACTGACTGTTGTCTGTAGTCATTTTGCTCCTGAATTGGTATTCCAGTTTTTTTCTTCGACTTTTAACAGCTTTCTATTTTTTGATAAAAAAAAAAAAAAAAAAAAAAAAAAGAACCGTTGTTCTTATAAGCCACATTTCCACTAAGCAGTACGGTTCAGTTCAGTTCAGTTCGGAACGGTAAACTCATTACAGGTGACCGTGTCATTACCTGGTGGGCGGCATAGCCCACGCCGGCCACGTTAAGTAGCATGACTTCATAAAAACGCGCTACAGTGTATCCTTCTAATAGAGCGGAGGAAAAAACAACAACAACAAACAGGAAACAATGGAGGACATCCAGCATTTCCTGTTGTTTCTTGTCAGCTGTTTTTCCACACAATATAGACAGGCTCTGCTTGAGAAAAGGCTGCACTAGGAGTCTTTCCCCGCTAGGCCAAACAGTTGCAGCAAAGTGATGCTTGCTTACTCACAGGGAACACACAGGTTGACTCATGTTTAAACATAATCACATTCACATCCTGCTTTGATACAGTCAAAGAACCTATAAAAGTTATAGAAACAGCTAAATTTTTGTTGCTGATTAAATTTCATGTTTCAGTCATAATCTGCTCTCTTTTTTCACCAATACAATAATACAGTGAGTCTCCTTTAACTACAGGCTGATGTTATGACCTGTGTGGTGAAACAGAGTGAAGGAGCAGCAGTTAGCGGCTAGTTAGCTGTCCACAGGTGTTTTAAATGTTACCCAGATTTGTGTCGTACGCAACTTTCATTTAGGAATCGATTGGCGGAGCCGAAATTAAAATTTCTTATGATTCCGATGGAATCGAAACCTTGGAACCGGGTAACAATTCCAATCCCTATTTGAGGGTACGATTCCCAACTCCGGACAATGAAACGTGCAACTTACCGAACCGAATTGAACCGTACTGCTGGGGGGAAACGGGGCTTTAGTGAGTCTGAAGTCTTACAACCTGCCAGCCTTCTGAGTATGAACTAAGAGATATTTGAAAGTAGTAAAAACTGAAGGATAGTGTGTTAATATATCCATCTATTTAGATCTGCTGGAAACATCAGGAACCAATCCTACCCAGGAACTGCATCTCCCACTCCCGCACGCTCTCCATCTGCACAGCGTTGAGGTCCGACAAATCGTCGTACTCGTCCCTCAGGGCGTCCTTCTCCAGGCAGAAGGTGGCCAGGCCTCTCGAAGCATCCCGACCCGCGAAAATGCCATAAGGACCATCTGAGGAGGACGACAGCAGAGTCAGGAGGTGCGGTCCATTTCACAGAGAGCACAAGCAAGCTGCAGTACTGCGAGTCTCCTACATGTGACTGCTGGCTCACATTAAAGACGGCATGAGTTCACGGAGGAATCAAACCGGCTCTTCTTCTTTCCAGAAAAGCTTGTGAGGGGGACTAATGTGGAATTCCTTCATTAAGTTGTCTTTATTGGAGCCAGAAGATGCTGCAGTGCGGACAAGATATTGTGTTGTGAAATGCAATTCTGATCTGAGTTTGTGTTAATCCTGGTGCCTTTAAAAGGTCTTAAACGACACGAGCTGCAGCATTGTCAATTAACCTGTCAATCAGAAGTCTGAATCAGCAGCTATATTGACACCCCAGTGATGCACAACAAAAAAACGTTTTCATTATCATCATCATTAGTGACGTCAACGCAATTGGCTGGTCGTGTCTGTGGTGCACCGTCAGCTGCAGGAAGTAAACAAATATAAGAAACATAATCTGTACAAACACTGGTGTTATAGAGTATCGTTACAGTTATTGAGTCAAAAACACACAGGTGTTTCACTGCAGGTATCTACTCCAGGGTACCACTCACTTCAATACCAAAAAGCAATTTATTTCCAAGTTTTTTTCCCCAATGTTGTAGCATCGTCTAGCCTTTTCTAGCTAAAAGCTCCTAGCAACCGAACACTATGCTTATCAACGGAAAGGAACTGGCCTGGTTTATATTACGGTTTCTAACAGAGATCAATATAAAATAGAGTTTTGTGCAGTTACGTTTATTTTATCGTGGCTGGTTCACCTGTTCGTGCCACAGCTACTAAGTGTCATTAGCTGCGCATTAATTTTTTTAATTTGGGGTAAAGTGCGTGCTCCATCACAATCCACACAGAGAACTGCTACCAGATCAGTACATCCTCAGTGATCAATGCCGAGGATTTCACAAAAACACATTTTCATTATCAACAGTTAAAGTAAACTGATTTGAAATTCGTGCGTTGTATTCAGGAATAGAGTTAAAGGCCGAGACCAAGACCAAACTGCTGGACAGCCACAGAATAAAACGTGGAACACGCAGACCAAAGGTTCCCCTCAAACTGATGAGAAAAAAAAAATTCCACTTTTATACAAAAACACTTGGATGTATGTAGTAAAGAGAAAGGAAATCTCTTTATTAAATATAATGAAATGAACAAACAAACACACTATTTTTTTACCATCCAAAAGTAGGGATGCACGCTTTTGTCAGCTCAGTATCCGTACGGGCCGATCTGGATGTGGTTGACAGAATTCGTATTTGTTTTGTCTCGTTAATTTTGCACTCCAGACAATCGCTGTCCTACAGCTGGTTGCAGCTTTAAAAACCCCTCCAATGAAAATCACATGTCCATGTGATGCTTTTTTTATGGACTATGACACACTTCATGACTGAAATAAGCATTGATGTCATGGCCCAGGATTTCTGCTACCCTCGAGTAACACACTCTCCATAAAAACTAATCCTGACAGTCCGGCTCTTTAACACAGAGGACGCACAGAACAAGTCCATATGACACCTGGGTCTGGGTTTAGCGTTGTACAAGCTCAGCTATTTCTCAGACAGAGGATTTCTTCATTTCTTTGACGTAAATGGTGAATGAACAGCAGCAAAATGTAACTATCGTTATCACTATCTGGGTATCAGCCCAGAAGTTCTACATCAGTCCATAACATCATCTGACCGGCATGTGGAAACTCTGCAGGCCCTCGTGTCTTCTGCTTTTAATTGTGCACCAGAAAGAAAAAAAAAAAAATAAGTCCAGTGTTCACACTTTTGGCCATGAAGCACCGCGGCCTTATCACCTCAAAGATTAGATGAGCCGCCACCTTGCGTAACTACGTTTCAGGATAAAGCTGTCGATCGTGGTTCGCAGCCAGCCTGCCACAGCAGCGCACCAAGGCTGTATCTCACCACCCGTCATTAGACTAAGTTTTCTTGTTGTTGTTTTTTTTTTTTTAGATGTCATGAGTTGTGATTTACAACGGAGAAGTTAAGAGTCAGATCTGCATCACATTAGTCTCTGCAGGACGTGACAGCAGAAGCTGGACCCTCCTCCAACCAGCAGCACCAACTGCAACTCATTCACATTCACTTCTGCAAAAAAGGTCCAAATGAAAAGTACACAAGAGCTTTATTACATTTATATTTCTGCTTATTTCTAAAAGCAGAAAGAACCAAATATATGTTGAATCCAGGATTTGCTTCTTTTCTTTGTCATCTGTGATAGTAAATGTAGGTTTTAGGCTGGTGGTTGGACAAAAAGTGATCATTTTTAGGCCAAACTGAGATCTGGGGAAATATGAGTATTTTTTTCTTCTTTTTTTGACACTGTGTAGATGAGTAGTCGCTTAATTGTGAAAATAACCGTTAGTTACAAACGTTTAACAGCTCCAGCTGCTTATCTGGTCTGAGCAAACTGTGGAACTTGTCTTTTGTCAAGCAGGTGAAAGGACAAAAAGAAACCCTCAGTGCAGAACCCAGAAAATATCTGCTATTAAAAGCACTTTCTGTCGACGTGACGTGTCCCGGCTAGGCTCGCAGGAGACTCCGCAGCCCGGTTCGGTCCTGTCTGAGAGGAACAGCAGGAGTGAAACATGTGGCTGTTGGCACTAAATAATGAGATTATATTACAGAAGTGACGGGCGAGTCCTCCAGGTCACAGAAAAACGTTGTAGAACAGACTGAGCTCGCTTCTCGGTCCTGAATACAAAGGGACTGAAACAAGACAAAGTCAAGAAATGTGAGAGTCTTCTTCGTGTGGTTAACTTAATATTTAAATATTTAAGTTAGCCAAGTCTGATCTAGCATCCCCGTTAGTTTCAGGGTTACTTAAGATCCTTAATAAGATTAAAACGCCGGTGAAAACCCGCTGGTATTCAAGCACGCTGGGTCGCTTCACTGTAAACAGGCTGCGTGTCCGAAGCAGACATCCAGACATCGCATTCTGAGCGCAGGCTACAGTTAGCGGGCTAGCTGCTTCAAATCTTCCACTCTAGCCTCCCCTGGAAGCTCAAACTTTGAGTTTCACAGGTCCAAGAAGTGTACGTGTACCCTGAACTGTTTAAACATCGCAGGAATCACCGCTTCACGTGCCGCACTAGCTAGCTTGAAGCTAGCACCCCATTCAAAAGCACGGACAAAGCCACGGAGCTAAGCTAACCACAACGGTTTGCGCCCACATTACTGTCCCCGACATCTCACCACAAGCGGGGACGCGTCACACAACTCGGCTGCCAACTCACCTTTCCCGTAAAACTTTTTGCCGCTGGTCACGTCGAAAACTTTCATGTTGACAGCCATTAGGATGCGGGGGTTCTGGAGTCCGTCGTACTCCCGCAACTGCTCCAGAGTGAAGTCCCGTCTCCTCATCTTGGGAAGCGCCGAGGCCTCGTCGCCCTGGGCCGCGTCGGACACGAGCCGCCTGCCCCACCGCCGGTACACCACCAGGCAGACCGCCACCAACCCGACCAAAACACTGATATTCAGCAACATTCCGCCGAGGCCGAGCCCGTCCGACTCATCCGCTGCCCCCTGCGCGCCGCTTGTGTCAACTGGTCCGCTCGAACTGTCTCCATCGTCCGCCATACTGCTCGGTTAGAGCCTACCCGCCCCTGGCGAGGTGCTGCGTTCACGTCCCGTTGCGAATAATGGCACCATTATTGACAGCGGTCAGGTTTTGTTGCTGCGCGCGATGGGGAAAAAAAAAAAAACTGTCTCAGTGCAAATACAGGACTGCACTATCGATTATTTGTAGTTCGTTTTTTTTCGCGATTAATCAATTATTCGTCCCCCCTACAGGAGGTCAGCAATTATATAACGTCACCACTGGTCCCCAAATCAAAATTTCGAAATCCGAAGATATTGACTCAACAGCAAATCATTCATCGAAATGCTTATTGATTATCCAATTCATTAATCGGCTATTCCTTTCAGATGACCCCCCCGCAGGAAATTCGTATCGGGTTTCTGACGGTTTACATTCATACGGAATATAACGTTTTCTTGTTGCATCATTCTGTATTTATTCATAAAAATCAGAAATATTCTGCATTACTCTGCTCACATACTCATCACAAAGCAATTTGTGTAACGAGTAGGTCAGAAAATGTTACTTCAACACTTTAGGTCAACGAAGAGGACTCAACGGCCACATAGTTTTACATATCTGCAATTTACGAGGTGCACCTTAATGGAGCACAATACCCACCCACCACATTTCAAACGAGACGCGGTTGTTGATTTTTGTCCCTCCACGGCGACCCGTAGTTTAGTAAACTGCCACATACTCACAATAAAACCGCCCAGTAACTGAAATTCTCCCTTTTCAGAAACCCAACAAAAAAACTTTCATGTATTTACCTAAGGTTTATATTCAGCGCCTGTGTGGTCTTAAGACCTTGTTTTAAATTCCATTTCTGTCCTCATTATGATCACATTTTACCAGGAATGGCCTGTTTATTCAGCAGTTATCTGTATTTACACACTCAATTTGAACACTCCCCTTCCCAGAAACTGACTTTTTTTTTGCAGTGCAGGCTCGATGAGTTGCCCCGAGCAACACCAAAACATATCAAAAAGGGCGGCCAGGGAAATGTGCCAACAGAAAATAGGAAAGATCACACAAACACGATTTCATACAATCAACTTGTATTTATCCTTTTTTTGCATTTTACAATTCCAGACATGAACATGCATCGCTTTAATCCTAAAACACACTCAAAACCACACTACCGATCAAACAAATCAATTCTTAAAATCAAACGACTCACTGGATAGTAAATGATTTTTTATAGTATTTACATTTTTCTCTTTAAATTCAACTCTAAATCCTCTTTTTTTTTAAAAATTCATTTAAGTAAAAGGAAAGTTAACAATTTATGTGCTCTACAAGCACTAAAGCCTCAAACATAATATGAACTTCAAGCTAAGATATACTGTAGTTTCATGATGCTATGCTCACACCCATAATTCCAGCAGAAACATTTCCTTTATTATCATATTCCGCAGCAAAAGCCATTAAAAACTGCAACGATTACCTAAGACTATTCCATCAAATCAAGTACTTTGAAAAATAAAAACAATAAATTATCTCTGGGTATGAAACGGGACTTAAAGCTTCCCAGATAAATTTGCAATTATTTCTGCATTTTGAATTAAAACGACAGTTTAGCTGTCAGACTTAAAACATCTGTAATGGTGCAGCAGATTCGGGGGCGGGGGAGGGGGTCAGTCCTTCACAAATTTATGACTGCAGCCGTCAACTTGATTGTCATGATTTAAAAAAAAAAAATAAAACCAAGGTATTTATTTATTAAAACCTGAAAAGTGGTGTCAGTTTTTTTTTTAAAACACATCCCAACTGCTAATAATCAATTGGAAAAAGCTTAGAGGGAATAATTCTTGTTATTCTTTTTGTCACTGCCGCCATATCTTGTTCTCGGGGAGAATCGGACTAAGGCACTGGAGACGACCTGCAGCATCTCTAATCTTCAGTCACGGTCCGACAGGTGTTAAACCAGAGCTGTTTGGCGTCTGGGAGGGAAGAAAAAGGCAAAATGCAGGGAATGCATTTTTTTGTTTGTTTTTTTTTGTAAACGTTACGGTATCAAGGCGCACAGATTCAAGCTCACTGCCCATCCTCGCTTGCTTGCTTTAAAATGAAATGCACAGATAAAAATCAAATTAAGTCGACCCGCGCTGGGCCGCTCTTGAGGCCAATACGGCCTGCAGGTGACGGCGCTGAGCTCGGAGGTGCCGCCGTGCTCTGTGTCTCTTCGATCCAAACCACGCCTACAGGAGGGGGCTTCATTTATTTGGTGCGGCGCTGTCCTTCTCCGCCTTCTTGCCCTGGGATGCTGCTGCACCTTTCTGGGCGCCGTCTTTGGGCGTGTTTTGTGCGGGAGCGGCGCGTTGGAGGATTTGGAGGCCTGCGTGGGTTTTGAGGTAGAGTTGGAAGGATGTCGCCGGCGCCTCCCTTCATCCCCGGCTGAGGACGAGTGACACCTCCTGCCTCCCTCCTCTCCCATCGGCGGCTGCGGACACACAGGCGAGAAGGAGGGCAACCGTGTAAGTCGTCAACAGCTTCGCTTTAAAGCTGGAAAACTTTCATGTGTTCTCTTTTTCTCTATTGAACTGCATTAAATAGTTAATTTCTTTGTCTTTTAGGCTCTAAAGTTTCACAAAATGCATCTTTTCTTGAAAGACTCTCCCGCTTCGTTTGGGCCTGGATGCTCACCACCACTCTGAAGTCCTCCAGCTTCTTGAACTGGGAAAGGTGTTCCTGCAGCTTTGGGTCGATGGGCCGGTTCTTTATCTTGGAATATTTCAGGAAGGCCCAGAACTTCTCCAGTCCATACAGCTGACCTGGAGAAGAACACAGCCGATTCAGTTCATTTCATGTTAAATACTGTTTAGAACTGTGTTACGAGGACTCTTTGCACTAAAAAACATCAATGTTTGGAGCGTGATGAGCAAAAGTCTATTTGACCTAATCCGTTCATTTAAAAAAAAAAAAAATACAGTTATGTATTTTTTGGGAAAAAGTGGTGGCATTTGTGTAGAGTAGCACAGAAATGTTAGTGCATCTCAAAGCATAAGATTATTTTTTTAATATGTTTAGATTCATTAAATGAAAAATAAAAACTTTCAAGAACTTAATTGTGATAATTATGTCACAAGTAAAAAAAAAAAAAAAAACCTCCAATTATTAAAAGGCTTCATTGTATACGCTTTATTCATCAAAATTTAGTTTTGATGAATAAATAAAATAACAAAAGTCTTGAAATATTTAACTTAACATGTAATGAATACAGAATATATTAACGTTCAACTTTGTGAATTAAATTATGATTTTCTTTAAAAAAAAAATGATATTAGTTTTGGAGATACATATTTTTACCTCCCCCAAGGACGTTATGGTTATGTTTTTGCCCGTGTTTGTTAGTTTATGTATTTGTTTATGAACAGGATAACTCAAAGTTACGTAGGTTGGAAATTATCTGAGGAACAATAGATTAGAATTCTGCGGCAATCTGGCTCATTGTCTGGAAACAGGAATTGCTAAAATTTGTATGATGTTCTTCCTATTCCTCCCTGATTGTGTTCTCCAAGGCGCTGCTGTGACCTTTCATCTTTGATGTCTTTAATGTCTTTTATGTTACATAAGCTATTCCTGAAAAAAAACATTTTTTGTTTCCATGCACCAAGGCGATTTTCTTTGTTTCGTGTTAATGTTACTTGTAAATCTGTAGCCGTATCAGTTACCCAACAGCAGCAACTTAATTTGACCCCATCCTGTAATAACAACAAGAAACTGGGGATCAGATGCTAAAAGATGAAAAATGTTGACACCATTGTAATTATGACACAAAAGTTGCATTGGGTGTAAAATTTGCAGGCCTGCTGACATGTGAGGGGGGATTGTTTGGCTTGGTCTCTACTTCTCAGTCCTTTAGCTAAAATCAAATATCTGCTATAAAACAATCCCATGGTTCAGGTTTGGATGAGAAGTGAATCAAAACCACTTTTCCTTTTTCCTCCATTTTGACCTGATGCTGATGATGTTCAGGTAGAAACGCTGTCGGTTTCAAACTAAATGCTTCCCACCAGTTGAGTTTGAAAACACTGCATGTTTAAAACTGCATTATTACCGGCTGATTCAAACCTGACAATCCCGCTGCAGATAAAAACAACGCTCCACTTCCGCGTGAGCACGCAGACAGGACATGACAACAATTCACGCCTCGCGTTCTGTCTTTGTCACACCTCTCCCAACAGTCTGGTAGCTATTTCACACCGACACGGTTCTCGTTCTGGCTCTGGTTCCGTTCTCGGGTCTGAGAACCTTGGTGCTTTTCGAGCGAAGCAGCCCGCGTTCACACTGGTCTAAGTGGAACCAAAATCCCAAAGGCCGACGCCACCATTGGAGGGCCTTACTAAATGCGTAACACATTTTTTAAAATTTGATTCTAATTTGGTGTGGTGTTCTTGCGAACTCTGCCTTTGCCAACTCGTCGGCTAGTTCCTTATACAGCTTTGTTTTGCGGGTGCTGCCTTCGAGTTTCTCCTGTAATTCCTGGATGCCCAAATCGCAACCAATCATTTTGTTTCCTCAGCAGGCTTTAACAACACTTTTCTCACCACGTCAAAATCTCATGATATTTATTCTCACGTCAACAATAACGATTTTAAATTGATATACATTGATATAAAACAGTTAATAAACATCTCTTGGTCACACTTAAAATAGTTGATGCTAAAATTTTTTCATATGTATGTATTAAAGATTTAATTAACTTTTAAAACATGGAGGCTCATAAATGTGTTTAAAACTATGTAAGTAATTAAGTATATAAGTAATTCTGTAATTATGTACAGCTTTTATATTGTGTTATTAAACGTTCACTAACTGTTTATACACCACTGAACATGTGTCGTTACAGTTTTTAGGATTATAGGTTAATTAACACTGAGCTCCACTACGTTGAGTAATAAACTATTTATTAATTCTTAACTAGTGCTTATTAGCTAGTTGAATATTTTCAGAAATGTTTACAGGAGGTTTAATGATTTACATACACTTGTCCAAAAATGTCCTAAATCAAGCTGTTTTTTTAGGTCATGACTCAGCTCACGTTTTGCTGACTCATGATGGGTTTTCGGAGAGGTCTTGGTAGAGTTTGGCCTCGACAACGTTGGAGAAAATTACAAAAATTTTGAATTCAAGCTAACTGGACGACAAAGACGCCATATTTGAATTTAGGTTCTTATACAGCCGTTTGATAAAATGTTATGAATTACATTTCTCTTTAATCTCAGTTTTTGTTCAACACGTGTGAGTATCTTACAGTAACGTACAGAATGTATGTTTAATGTACATATCTTGTGTCTTATTACACATTAGTGAGGCCACTCTGTTTCAAACATATTGAAGTCCCTGCGTTCCTCCTGGGATCTTTTCTGGGCCCACTGGACTGTCTGCGTGTCATCTACAACCTGTGACACACTTTCAGTTTCTCTTTATTGAATCTACTCCTGTAAATCTGCAAAATTACTAAAGTTTTCTGGTTTTATTCCTTTATTCATAATGTTTTTTTTCATGTGTTGTCGTTTAGTGTCCTTAACCAAATTATGTGATTCTATTCTGAAAATCTCTTGAGGTTACATTTGGAAGGGCATCTTTTTTTTTAATGTCAATTACCTTTCTCAAAGTCCTTCAGGGTCTCTTCTTGGAAGTCCTTGAACAGATCCATCCTGAATCTCTTCTCCAAACCGTAGCTGTAGTATCTGAAGAGACACTCCAGTCCATACCTGCAGGGGGGGATTACAAAAATATTTACTTCTGTACTCAGACAACAAAGGCCAGTAAACAGATGACAGATTCCAGTCTGGCTTCTAGACACGTGCGCGCAGACACGGGAGGGTGAGGTCATCATTTCACCGTAAGTTAGAGGCAAATCGGTTTAGTTTTGGCTGAGATAGGATTGTCTGAAATTTCCGCCAGTGCTCGCCAAGCAAATTTCGTAAATTATTGCAGAGCTTGACCTTTGATCTATAAAGTACTAAATCTAATCAGATGAAGCCACTGCCAAGAGGAACTAACAGGGGAAAGAAAATCTTGAAGATTCATCCAAAATTGTTGACAGTAGGCAACAAAAGAGCAAAAACAAACTGAAACGAAAACTTCACCTCCTAAAAAAGGATAAAACTGCCCGCAATTCTGAATGACTTTACCGTGGCTGCTGGAGGAACCAGACGGACCAGTCGAGTAATTTAGGTCAGAGTAGGTCATTGCTTTATGTGCCAACACACCCTAAAGTAACGCTCAGTTCCAGCTCCCAGCAAAAGCGCGTTACAGTATTCTGTCTGTTCTTTAAGAATGAGTTTTGAGATGTTCTAACAGAACTAATTCCTTTAATTTGTGCAAGTATTAAATGTTAAATATCTACATGATGAATTCATAATTTGTCAATAAAAAGAGCCAAACATCCGCGGCTTTAATTTAAGAATGTATTTTTGTTTTATAGTATTTTGTCGAATCAGTATCCATGTTTGGTCAAGTCCAATGTCAAAAACAGTTCTTAAACACATGTACTGTTTATATGCTACAACATGGAGGACGTTTTTAATTCAAGGACACGTAGAAGGTTTTTTTCTCTTGTAACACAAGAGTAGAATTACTTTAAACAGTTCATCTTCCACTTTCAAAGTCAGTTTAAAGGAATAAAAACTCCATAATCCTCCATGTAAACTACACTAAACATCAGTTAAGCCACGATTAACAAATGTGGAGGGTCTGTGCCCAACCCTGTTTAAACGTCGCCAACTCACCTGTTGTTTTCTTTGGCGTCTTCCAGCGCGTACTGTTTGAACTCCTCGTACATCTTCCTGTTGAAATTGTCCCTCAGGAAGAAAGACCAGAACCTGAACATGGTGTTCATCTCCTGAGACTGACCGATGCCCAACCGTTTCCTCTCTGAAACACACGGATTCAGTCATGACGGAGGTCATAGCGAACGTGCACAAATACAACTTCCTGTTACACCGACAGATTAAAAAAAAAAAGGTTCAGATAATTTTTGTTCTTCTTAGTGTGATGGCGGCTGCGCACCATTGAGGCACCGTCTGCGGTACTTGTGGTATCCCTGCTGCGTGAAGCCGTTGTCCCTCAGCAGCTCGTGGGATGAATGCCAGAATTTGGGCAGCGACTGGGGAGTGCAGCCATAACTTCCCGACAGCGGTGCTCCTTCTGACGGGGAGGCGTTGGAGCTGCTGCAGGAGGACAGAGGAGACAAGAAGGCATTTGAGCAGCGAGGAAGGAAACTTTTAACACTTGCTGCCCCAGTGCAATACTTGCATTCACTGTATCCATCCAAACTATTATCATTTGTTTATTTCACCCTGAGGACCCAAATAAAATGTCAATATTTGCTGCTTCGAGCGACTCAAACATGAGGATTTGCTGTGTGTTATATCGAAGTGATATAACAAAACATGTTTGTCTATTTTCCACCTTTTAGCTTCTCTTTAAACACTTTCTTGGAATTGGTTTCTCGTGAACTGTTCATTTTTCTATTTCATATCATTTCTGTTTTTAATGATTCTTTTACAACTATTATCAATTGTACTTTTATTATGTATGACTCTGTTCATGTTATTATGTTTGACTGAACAAGCAGATTAAGAAGAACTGGCTCTGTCATTGGCTCCCAGCAGGAGACATTCAAGGCTGTGATGGAGAGAAGGACAATGAACAAATGTGATCTGTCATGAGCAACCTTGACCGTCCTCTCCATCACATACTGGACAGACAGTGGAGCTCGTTCACTGCAAGGCTCATACAACCAATAAGACTGTACAACACTCTCTGTTTAACATTCTTCTCATATCTCTGCACCTTGTTAAAAAAGGCACATCTTTACTGACTCTATGCACATTTACACATGGTGGGACCCTGTAGAAGTATTACCATTCATATCCATTGCACTCATTACCGGAATTAATTGTATTACACAAATTGTATGCATATACTTATATATATATATATATATATATTAATCTTATTTCCTTCCATTCTTTGTATATTTTGTTTAGAGTTTACATGTCAATCTTTATTTGACTGTTTTTGCTGCAGTAACAAAGTCATTTCCCAGATTAGGATCAACAACCATCTATCTATCTATGTATGTAATCTCTATTTTTAAGTCTTTCTGAAAACTTATTTATTATTGAAGGTTTTGATGGGCATTTTTCCCTTTTCACAACATTTCAGTGATTTTTGTAGATGAAACAATTAACTGAGAAATACCTGATATAATAAAAAATGTAAACACTGTTACTTTTTGTTTTAATATACTTCTCATTAGGGATGCAACGATTCCCTAAACTCACGATGCGACCTGATTCACGATTCTTTCCTCATGAATCACTATTTCTCACAATTGCTTTAATGAGATTCAAGCCAAACTATAAGTGGAAAAAGTGTCCTTTAATTATTTCTTAGACACAAAGGACGATATAGTGACATTTTTGTCATCTTAAAAATTAAAAATAATTTACTTGTGTGAAAGAAAGATTATAAATTTTACAAACTGTAAAACAATGCACATTTCCTTTTCTTCACAAATGAGAAAATAAAAACATTTTCTATCTTAAAGCTTGGGTTTGTAACTGCCATTTCTGCTTCGTCCCGTCCCGTCCCGCCCTTCCAGTCAGTCACTTTGACATGTTTGCAACTCCACATTCGTAACTCCTTTCCTTGTGCTGCACTTTATCACCGCCGTGATGAGAATACTTTGGCGCAAATTCACAGCATAGAACATCAGCGCCACCTGGTAAAACTTGCATCCCTTGTTTTTGTGATGCAATTATTTTGCATCGCAACCTACTGGATGAATCACGCCATTGTATCAATTTTCAATCAGCTCGCGGTGCATCGTTACATCCCTATTACTCTTCTGAGCACTACTTTTAATATGAAAAATATAACAATGAAATGAGTGTTTGTCTGTCTTCATTTTTCACATCATTTATCTCGCATTAAAATTTTGATTGGGATTTTATCAAAGACAGAACACTACTGTTCTCATAGCTTTTGCTTTGTCGAAAAAAAGGAAAACAGTTATCCGACTAATTTAGCAGAACTATTTTAAATATCTCATAAAACACTTGACAAAAAGATCTGCGATTGATCAAATTTTTGACTATATGTGAAGCGATTTAGCTTATTCTGTTGTTTTTTTGTTTTGGAACAGAGAAGTAAATCCATGTCCCAAATGTCAAGCAGAACAGACAAAGAGACAAGTTGTGTTTGAGGAAGCAAGAAGGACGACAAGCAGTCAGACCTGATGGATGCAGAGCGCGGCCGGTGTTCTCGTGAGTCCATCACCCAGCCGATGTGGGCTTCCTGAGGAGGGTTCAAACCGTGGCTGGTCTTCTTCTTCCTCAGCATCTGGAAAACATGACCAAAAAAACAAAAAGACTTTGGAAGTGGACTCCTCAGTAAAACTAAAAAACAAGGCCTTTAAGCTCCATGTGATACTTACCTGCAAAGGAGTTTTGTGATAATGTAACTTAGTAAACACACATGCAAAGCAGGTAGAAGGTGTCTCGGACTGAAACATGTAAAGTAGATTCATGACTGCTCTCAGTAACGCTCTTTGCACAACGAGAAACAAAGGTGCTTCCAATCACAAAAGGAGAAATGCAAAAACACTGTTTCTAATATTAGTTGATTCCTTTAGTCCCCACTGTTTTTTTTCCCATTCCATCTGTGAAACTGAAACTCAGTTCAAGGAAGCGAAAATTCATCTTTTTAATTAATTAATTCCCTCAGATAAAGAACTGAACTGAACACTGTTGACCAGATCAAAGCTTCTACAATTTTACAATTTTATGTCTAGAAGGCCTGAGGAGGAGAATCCAGTAAATCACCACTGAAATAGCACCATTTAGAGTCTGAAAAAAACAACAACACAATTTTGTGAATCCAATTATCTTTAAAGTCCTTGCTTCAGCTACCTTTACAAACTAGTTTCAGTTTCATAAAATCCGATATATCAATTTTTCCTTTTAATTAAATGATCCCTTTGTGGTCTTTATATGGCGTGGATGTAATTCTGCACCTTTGCCTCATCAGGTTGTGCGGATCTATAAATGTGCTACTTTAGTCCTGCCCCGTTTCCGCTGACCACTCCGGTCCCTCAAGCTTCAGCCAGAGCAAGCCAAATCCTAGCTGCTCTGTCTTCTTCTGACTTTTAAACTAGTCTACTATACGCCGCACAGTGGCAGACATTGGAGTAATGCAGTCATACATGTTTGAACCAGACACAAATTCCCAAGAAGAGGAGGAGCTACTTGTACAAGGTCGTTGATGTTGAGTTGGAAATCACACTTAAATTTGTATCTCTCAAAACCTGCTCATAAAATTAGCATGATCCTCTTTCACACCAAACAACAGGATTATTATTACTCAGGATTGACGCAGAACAGTTTTTCTCGTGCTTGTCTCTGTCTTGTACCCACCTGTCCGTCAATGGTGCCGCTCTCTTTCATGACAGGGTAGAAGCGTGGCGTCTTGTTTGGGTCCTGGCGGCCGGGGGTGCGAGGCGTCCTGGGCGTTCGGGGTTGGTGAGAGCGGGGCGACTCTGGGACCGTTGTAGGCAGAGAGCGGGCGATTTCTGCACCGCTGTCCACTGACAACACATTTTTATACACAAAAAGATTCATTATTTCATCGTGGTTATTACACTACATGCATATTATTTCACCGCTTGAAGGAAATTTTGTCTATTATTATTCACTTTTCACCTTTCAAACTATTCATGTTCAAAGTATTTTCACCAATTTTTAACAATGGAAGTAAATGGGGAATTTTTTTCACCTATTAAAAGCATCTCCTAAAAAATTCTACTACTTCAGCATAATTTCAGCTACAAACGTCATTCAAACTTCAAAACGAACACAAGACCTGGAAATATTAAAATTGACTTTCAGCTTTCAAAATCCTGCACTGTTTTTAAAACACATCAGTTTAAGTTTTTTTTTCTTTTTTCAGCCTGTTTCGGAGTTTACAATGAGTGCGTATAGTGCAGACCAGCTAAAAAAATAACCTAAAAATCCTCTCTTCAACTTGCACTCAAGCCCACATATTTCACTCTACACACCATTTCATATCATATTGTAGAAAAAAAATGTGCTCGTTCTTCTCGATTTAATAGGGAACAGACTACTTTTGGCTTGCCAACGGAAAGAGAAACAGAAGCGGGAGCAAACTCCTCCAAAAGTTCCCAAACTATTTTTATCCAGAAAATTCCACAAAGCAGATGGTTCTAGTTTTGAACTTTTGCTGGGGGTGTGACAAGATTTCGTGCCACGAGATGTCTTGCAAAACAAAGTCCCATCGAAACTTCTACTTATGACCTGTGGGGGGCACCAATATGCCTGTTGTTGTTGCATCTAGTTTAGAAGAAGAAGAAAAGAAGACAACGAAGAAGAAGTCTATCCAGCTGCAGCCAGCATGATGTGGGGTCTGATGATATTAGCGCTTATGATGCCCCCGTCTATTAAAAATAAATTATGTGGCAGCATTTTTGGTACCTGGTGTAAATAATAAATGGCCCCAGAGTGACAGAAAACACAAATCAGTATGTAAGCACTGTTAGAAAACACCGCAGCTCTTGAGTGCCAGAGTCACGTCACTAACCAACGTTTTCATTGCAGCTGATATAAGGGCCATATTCCGTGATTAAGAAAAAAAAAAAAAAATCAGGGATTTTGGCAACTCGTCCATGCATAATCCATGCAGGCAACTAGCAGCTATTTCAACGTTCTCTTTTATTTTTTTTTCGAACGTCAGTCACTAAGGTCGATTCACTGATGAATTTGCTTTTGGCTTTGCACAGCGAATCACTGTTTTTTTCCAAGTCTTACACAACAGATAGACTTTATATGTAAAGCAGTTTTCTTAGCATATATGATAAAATGCTGGTGAATTGATAATAATGTATGATAATTTCAACGTTGATTTATGGGAATTTTGTTTATACTTTTTACATCCAAGTTGTTTGATTGTTGTTTCAGTGCTGAAATCAATTTACAAACACTTTGTAACTGTACGTTTTAAAAAGTTCTATCCAAATAAAATTATAATCATTATAAATTTTCTTATTTCAACATTGAAGGTCGGTCATGTGCTGGCTGGGACAGTTAGTTGTAAAATATTTCAAAATGCATCTGCATTGTTTTGAGACTCAGTTACATAAAGAGTTATATTTCCAGTCATTTATTTGGTCATCTTTTTTTTTTTAAGTAATGTTAAAATCTCATCTCGTGAGCTGAGTGAATCGTCACACCCATCACTTTTGCCATAAAAATTCTAAATGAACATGTTCACAGTTCCACCTGCAGTTCAGTCATCCATGACACAACCAACATTTGTTTTTCCTCAAATCTCTCTTATCGGTCGAAGGTTTTCTCTACTTCTATTTAGCAGCAGTTAAAGTTATACACATGTGGTGTTAATAAACTAATTAAATATTCAGCCACTTTATTGATCTGTTCTGATTGGATATTTGACCTTCTGACTTGTCCTCTGTGATTGGAGGATCGATGTCAACTTATTTTTAGACTAAAAACTTCTCTCCTTTTAACTGTTAATGAATTTAAACTTGCCCCGTTACTATTCCTTCCCGTTAATTTTACTATTCGCTTTATTAACTAAATGTACACTGTTTCTCAGAAACAACAAACTAAACATAATCCCGCCAGCGAGAGATGCAGCAGACCGACATGTTTAAAACTTGTTGAACGGTGGAAAACAGAACTCGCTGCTCGGCTTGTGTGAACCCACCTGCCATCGAAGCAGGTGTTACTTCCTGGTTTGGACCCGCAGGCACTTTAGGGGCGAGCGTGTCAAACTGGTCTTGACTGATGACGTTCAGCTTCTTGAAGTTCTCCACCTCTTGCTGGAGAACACAGGAACACGTGGACAGTCAAAACACCAGCGGACAAAAGTTCAGCTCATTTTTGTTGAGGATGATTATTTTACAAATAATTAGCACTAAAATGTTCAATGGTCAAATAAAAAACATTCAAAGGGGTCCTTTGAAGACAGGCAGTTTAATTTTCACCATCAATTGATTAATAGTATTAAGTTCACAGGTCCCAGGTGACATCTGCAAATTCCTTATTTTGTAAAATCAACAGTACAAATAGCAAATATTCTTCATTAGCCGTCATCATTGAAAAAGAAAAGCAGGAAATCTTTAAATTCAAGTAGCTACAACGACAATTTGTTTGATATTTTTGCCTACAAAATGATAATAGATTATCAAGAAACCAATTTTCCTTTAATCGACTCATCATGGAAGCTCCAAATCCTGTGAGTAAAAAAAAAACTAAAAATACTTCCCGATTATAGATCTTTCATAAATGTTTACATTTTCTTCATCATAAATATGTTTTAATTTCACACAATTAATCAGTTAATTGTTTTGCATAAAAAAAGTAAGTGTTTTGGAAGTATAGTATAGGACTTGTGTAGACACACTAACACAATCCCGACAAGAAAGAAGTGAGAAACTAAGTCATGTTGGTGACAAACTGAGGTAAAATCTTTTTGTTTATTCCTTCAATCGCGACTTTGTTCTGGATCTGTGTGAAGAAAAGACAACTTTAATACAACACTGAGAATCAAAGCAATCCTTTACTGCACCCAGACTTATATTTCACCCCTCCGTCATCTTACAGGCTGTTTGAACTGATAACAGGGCTTCATGCTGGTGAAAACAGCGTGCAGGTCTGTGTGACACGCAGCAGATGTGACGCGTACTTTGAACTTCAACACGTCAGAAGGAAAACCAGGTGACCTTGGTGCATGTGTGTGTGTGTTCAGGTGTGATATTTCACAACCTTTGAACCAAAAATATCAGAACACACTGAAAACCCACTGTCAGCAACATAAAATGAGAAATTTCTTCCCCTCAGCTGCTGACTGGTATTTACTCACGACCCGCTACTGTTCAGTTTAGAAGCACTGTTATTGTACATCTCTATTGATACGAATCATATATTTAGTACATCTCATTTCAGGTGGACATCTTGCTCTTTTTGTAAGTTAAATGACACATTTAAAGGCTGACAATGACTATGAAACACTGTAATACAATATTAGACTATTACTACATATAAAATTACATAATGCTGAGTGACCTGTAGACAATATTTCGGCAGGAGGCGGCAGCTTTTCGTCACTCGGCTCTAGCAGCAGCTGCCTGACACACAGCTTGTCTGGGGGCTCGTATAGTGGCTGATAAAAACCCAGTTTATCTTCGCCCCCCTCCTCAGTTAGAGATTTAACAGCTCCGTCACAAAGAACTCCGGTGGTGCCGAGCTTTACAGAGGCGTCTGAAACCAGAACCTGCAGAGAAAAGTCCTTCTCTGCATTCTGCTTGTGTGGCTTTTATAGGTTTGACTGACTGTGTCCAAGGGCGCGTTGTAAATGTTGTGGGGATGGAAAATAGGTCAGACAAATTTTTGACTGCTGAGTGAAGAATCAATTTCAGGTCTCTCTCAACAGGACAGTTTGCTTCTTATTTAAAGGAGATATTTTTCAACCTGAGCCCTGTTTTCCAGGCTCTAAAAATTTTTGGGGGGAATAACACTCCAGTATGGAGTTTGGTCTCTAGGATCACTCAGCTCGACCAGTTTTTACGATGCAACGTGTTGAAAAATGTCAAAATGTCAGAAATGTATCACACTAAATGTGCTATAAAGGTTATTGTAAGTGTATGGTAACATGGTGAAACCTACAGTGAAACAACCGCGCGTTTTGGACTCAATAATTGTACAGAAACTGCGTAAAACAAACATTCGTACGGTCCGTGTTTTTCCAACCTTTCTCTGCTTTCTTTGGCTGAGTGTGTGCCCCGGACACGAGCAGTCTGTTGCCAAAAGGGCAAAATTTTCTGAAGTTTCTGATGTTTATGGAAGAAAAATTAGTTTGTGTATATGTATTCCAAAATATTTATTCCATGCTGTGGTAATCTGCCAAATAATCAGCCATTACTTTGGAAAAAAATCGACATCAATCTATTAGAATTCCTGGAATAATAATAATAATAATATTCTTTTTTTAAATAATAATATCGCATTGTGTAGCTTTTTTGAGCTATATGGTCCTAGCGACCAAACTCCATACACGGACAAAATGAGAGTAAAAATGCTAATTATAGTGATTTGGGAAGTATAAGATGGGAGAAATTGACAGTAAAGTGTGAAATCCACATTTCACGAAGAGAGTCAAACCTGTAAATATCATCGTTATGTAAACGCGTCCTTACCTTGTTGCACTCTATCTGTTCCACTCCCTTCCACAGGTCCTGCTCGTAGTAGTAGAGCCCGTCGTTGATGGCTTTGGCCAGGTCCGAGGTGATCTTGGCCCGGGACTCGTGGTTGCCCGTCCGGTCGCCACCGGGGTGCTTGCGTAGATACGGGGGGGTCTGAGTGACGATGAGGATCTTGTCCACGTCTTGGTCGTCCAGCTCGTAGTCCGAGTCGTCCTCGTCGGACCAATCGGTGAACTTGTTCTTCCTGGGCGCCATCTGCTCCATCTCCTCGTCGAACAGGAAGTCCAGCTCCTCCTGGTCGAGCTCGGCCTGCGGAGGAGCCTGGCGGCTTTCTAGAGACGCCTCGCTGCGCTCCTGGACCACACGGTGATGCACGAGGAGGAGGTGCAAAAAATGTTATTTGGAATTTTCAATAATCAGCTACTTAGCTGCTTTGTCTTTGACCTTGTTGTAAGCACTAACATGTGCAGTTAAGACCATAAGTATTTGGACAGTTACACACGAATTGTTATTTTGCCTCAGTACAACTATGGACTTGAAAAAATAACAGTCGGGATATGATTTCAGTTTTAAGTCAAGGGGTTGCAAGAACATAACATTGACCATTTAGGAATTACAGCCACTTTTACATAAAAGTCCCACCATAAATTTTACATCTCGCCCATGAGTGAGCTGCATGCTTTATTCATGCAATGATATCCAAATAACACAACCCCAAAAAGCACTATAATAAGAGGAATTCGCGCTTCTCATTTTCATTGTGAAATGTCCCATTAAAAATGTTGACTAATGAATATCAATTAAGATCGATACTTATTCTTATTAAATTTTAATTATTACTTTGCGGGCTGTTTTAATAACTGTCTTAAACAGAGTTGTAAAATATATATGATAAAAAAAACAAACTAAAGGGAATTTCCTGTTTCCAAAGGAAGCATTATAAGTTACAAATAATAAAATCAATCAATACTAGTTCAGAAAATAAAGCTGTGATCATTAAATCATTAAATAACTTTCACAACTACTCAACAATGACCGGTGCTAAAATTGTGTCGAATCCTAGTCCTTTAATTTGCGCTGGGTGATATATATGATATGTATCAGTGCTGTGAGATCAGAATACATCATATTTATCACCTGAGATTTTGGACATTGTTACATCGGCACAAGTCTTGTTGTCTTGTTCTGGTTTTAAAGGTGACATTACAGTAAAATAACGTCATTTTCTGAACTTATCAGCGTTATCACTTAAGGTATATGGAGAAAAATATTGTTATATCTGATTTTGTTGCCCAGTCCTGACATTTATGAAGAGCTTTTGAGGAGAAATATCATTACATGGCCTTAAATCTTAAATAAAAACACTGGTTTCCAGGAATGGGATGGATGTGAAGATGAGGTAATAGAAAGAGTGAAAAACAAATTTGGGAAATGAGCAAAGTTTAATATGCTAGACAGATGTGTAGCCAGGAGGAGGAAGGAAGGCGATGAGCACAGCCGAGAGCAGGAAATACTCAACTGCAGAGGGGGGGCGGTCGAGTTGGAGTGCAGAGGGGGGAGAAGGGCTGAAAACACAAACACCATCACTGACAAACTGCCGGGCGACAGGTGGGAACATGGAGAGACAGCAGGAAACGACGGGTAAAGAGGTGAGAAGGTGGAATAAAGACAGAAAAGGTTCAGAAATTAAAATGAAAGCTGATCCGGACTTTTCCCGTCAGTACCTTTGCCTTTCCGGGGGGCTGTCGATGACGTTTCTCCACCTGGATCCAGGCGTCGGGGTCAGGCTGCGGGATGGGAGCTGGGGCGTCTCTGTCCGGGAGTGACTCCTGGCTGCAGGAGCTGGATTCGTTTGAGTCCGGAGGCTCCGCTGACTCAGGAGGAGTCTTCTTCAGGGGTGAGGAAGCTGAAAGGCCCAACACTCACAGTCACACTCAGACAACCTTCAGCACAGCTTAAAAATCAAACTTCACCCTGTCAGCTCACATTAGCCACAGAGGTGCCAGAAACCAAAAGCTAAACATCACTTCAGATCCTGTGTTTTTGACTGTGCTCGACAGTGACTCATTAGAGAAAGAGCAAAAGCTATTATGAATGTCTTCTGTACTGTATATATCAAAAAAGTTTACCATTATTTAAACTATCTTAGAGGCCGAAATGACAAAAATGTCAAAAATGTCAAGATTTCACTTGCTTAAATATAAAGATCTGCAGCATGTCATCGTCTTTGCCTGCAGAACATTTAGGTTTTGCGTAATAAAAGTCATATGAAGAGGCTGAATTGCCTTCTAGGAAACTGTAGTGGACGTGTTTGCATAATTTTTTGTTATTTTATGTAATAACTAAGGTTGGACCGGTCAAAAAATTTTCAAACTGGTTTGATATGGTGCTAGAACCAAGCTGAGCAGAACTTTCGACCACCAGGTGCTGATAGTCAGTCGGCCGCTCCTAAATTACACAACATGAGCCAATGCTTAAAGGAAAAGACTACTTCCACTTAATATTGTGAGTGCTTTTAATTTGAAACTCATACAGGAAGAGCTGATTTTTCCATACACTATAATGCAGTAACTTTACCAGGGCAAACCAAACACAGCCTTATATTGAAATACCAGCGCATAAAATAACGAGCACAAACTCGTAACAGACGAGCGCACAAGCTTTTGTGGACGCTGGTCGGATTAGTATGGCAGGACGGCGTGCACAACTTTCAACTCTAATAGTACTACAATAAGACAACAAAACACATCCTTCAAAGACATATCAGACAAACCTACCAAATTCTGACGCTTATTAATTTAGATGTTCTTAATTAATAAAGACGATAACTGATACATGTCGTATCAAATGCTATTATCAATTAATTGGTTTGACCAATGAGTATCAAGTGATCCTGGCGTCAAAAACAACATGTTGCTTGTTTTAAAACAGTTTAGAACACAAATATATATATCATTGATCCTTTTATAACAATTAAATTATTAAAGGGGCTCTGAGGCCTGAAAGAAGAAGGTCTATCAGGCTGTGATAAACAAGCAACACATGTTATCAGATACACTGATCGTTTTTTTGATCTACACCCACATCTAAACCCTACATAAAGAAGCAGAGGGCTGAGTCACTGAATACTGACCAGAGTTTGTGGAGTTGAGCGTCTGTCGAGGAACAAACTCGGGACAGTTGATGAGCTGGGAGAAGTCGGTGCGAGGGGAACCCACAATGGGAGGGGTGGGGATGGGCCAGCGCTCCGGGTCGGTCTTACAGCGAATCTTGTCGTCCACCAGCTCCACCTCTTTGCTGCTCTTCAGAGCCTGGAGCGCGGAATTTAGTGAAACAAGGACAAAAAAAAAACAAACAACAACATGTTTTTATTTCCAAATCCCAGACTGTAGCCTGGTCTGAATGCTTCTGCTGTGATTTAAGAACATGGCGCGACAGCCACCTCCATGATGAGGTCGATGTCCATGGTGAGGGCCTGCACTCGGTGGAAGCTGGCGATGAGCGAGACGGGCAGGAAGCCCTGGGCGTCCATCTTTCTCCTCAGGAAGAAGTCTCGCTCCAGGTTATGGAGGCTGAAGTAGTACTCACTGATGGAGGACGTGAGGGACACAAATCAAACTTTAAATTAAGCGCGCATTGATTTTATGTCAATTCAGAGTTCACGGTCGGACCGAGAGATAATGACAGTGATGATGAGAACGTGATTCCATCAACTCAAGTTTCTTTCTTGGCGATGAAATGTGTTTATTATTTAAATCATTATACTTTTTTATTATAATAGCATTTACGTTTGCTTATCTTCAAACTCTTCATACACCTGAATCTGTACACCTTAACTAAGCTTAAAGGCTAAATAATTCAATAAAGTGTTGAAATTGTGTCATAAACAAATTGCATTTTAACAAGGGAAATTGTTTTGTTTTTTTATTGGTGTATAGGCGTTTTTACAGTTCCATCCGTATAAACACGAGCAGACAAAATCTTGAGCTTTCTGGTGCAACAAGACTGACCAATCTGGTTCTTTTGATCTCAACTTACTTTTTTATTTACACTACGCAGGTGATGATCTCGTGCAGCCACTCGCAGGAGGGTTAACAGAGAGACAAATAAGGAGTATGAAGTTTGAAGTATCTGGCTGTCTACATCCGTAGTCTATCCAAGAGATGTTGTTATGTTGCATTATGGGAAGCATAGGATCCATATTTGGGACTACAAGTGTGGCTATTACAACCATTGCTGCTTTGATTTAAACTTATAAACAATTAATATCTTTTTAATTCTCCTTTTCTTTAATGTCTACTTTTAAATTAAAATTAAATTTAGATTAATATGAACACTGCTGGAAAAGCATTAACATTCGTAATAATACTAATTATTGTTGGCTGAGTTCATAGAAAACAGCAGCCTGAATTGGACGATAAAACTAAATGTTCAATTGTGACTGAATTAAAGAATTAAAAGCTGTAATTACTAGCGGCCGACTGAGGTATATTATGGGCCGATATTGGTCCATCACAGATATATCGTATCGGCTTACCTAACTATCGATATTGGCCAATATAAAAAGAAATTGGCTTTAAATGACACATTGCAGAAACAGGTGGGACCAGTTACATTAAATTTATCCTGAAGGTTGCAGTCAGTAAAAGTTCATTGTAAATCTGTAAAATCCGTTGCATATTTTTTGTTAAAAATATCTGATAACCTCATTTGAGAGATCATTGTGAGAAAATTTGTGCGTATTGACAAATATCAGAACTTTTTCACTTCCTGATATCGGCTCCAAAAATTTCACATGAGTCTTATCTGTCCCTCTAAAAATAATCAGATGTTACACATTTGCGTTTTGGAGCATTATTCGGGTAAATGTTCAATTTGAGGACATTTCATGGGAAATGATCATGACATTTTACATAGTTTCCTAAAATGTCGTTACCTAAAGAGAAAAATAATAAAGTCAAATCAAACATTTAATATTAGCTTTCACCCAGCCGATACGAAATTGTCACCTCATAATGTCTCTAGATACTCTTTAAAGCTACAATAAATGTAGAATCTTCTGCCTGGGAAACTAAATCTGTAGTTAGAGAAGCTCTCTTGCTTGTCAACCTTCTTAACGTCAGGACACACACACACACACACACACACACACGTCTGTACATGGAGCTCAGCCTGCAGGCAGTGGGTCGCTCTTTCATGTAGAGTAACGCCGGCTGAGTGAGCAGCCTGAAAAATACTGCAAAAGATGAGAGTGGAGATGACATGAATGTCCCCCTCTTCCTCCTCCCCCTTTCAACCCCCTGATCCTGCCTCAGTCACTCACCCATCATCGACCTCTCTCCCCCCTCCTCAAACATTTTTCTTTCACTTCCTCGCCCAGGCCTCCCCAGAATCCATCCCCCACGTCCCCTCTGAGGCACTCAGACTATATTTAGGAGAGCACCTCGCCCGCCGCTACTCTGAGTCTGCTGCTGCAATTAGGCCAAAGCCGTCAGTCAGACACAGAGCACACGCTGCCCCCTGCAGGACATGGCTGATACAGAGGTCCTCACTCCGCAACGGCTAATCATCAATTAAACTACAGCCGATCAATTTGTCCTTGTGTAACACCGATGGTACGAACCAAATTTCATCCAAATGCATTTAAAGCTTTTCCAGAAAACATAACCTTCTGCAGTCTGCAGAGGTAAAAAAAAAAAAACAATCATGGTTTCCCACAGTTGATCAATAGTTCAAAAGCCCAAATATTTAACTTTAGTATCATAGAAAACTTGATTTTATGTGAAAAAAAAACAAAACAGGACCACTAAATCTTCCAGCAAAGCACAAATCAGCTAATCCTTTCAGCATGTAAGTTATTAATTCAACAAAGACTGAAAAGAATTATAACGTTATCATGTTAACAATCATGCATACAAACAAACAAACAAAATGAAATTTAGTTTGCCACCTGGGACCTACCTGCAGGAACGTTCAGAGTGTCGCCATGATGCACTTGCAAGCTATTGAATTAAAGATGAGAGAGGAAAAGACTTACATCTGGCGTTTGATGTATTCTTTGAGCAGCTTTTCGTCCACGGTGTACATCTGAACCTTGCTGCCGTCATCGTAGTAGTAAACCATGTTGTTGCCGAACTCCGAGGAGGCCTGAGCCGAGCCGTCAGACGCCTGAGCATCCCGAAAGCTCTGAGAGTATTCATATCGACCTTTGAGGAGTTAGAAATAAAGAAAAGGCGCATTATACTGACACAGCAGGTTGAAAGAGGGGGATTGTGGGCGTAGATACGGACAAGAACAACTGTACCTCGCCCACGACCTCTTCCGCGCCCGCGACCTTTCCCTCTGCCTCGAATTCCTCCTCGAACGTTCCCGCCGTCACTCCGGACACCGGAGGTATCGTCTCCGAAGTCCCGCGCCTCCCTTCTCCAACCTGTCGACGAGGAAACAAAGAAGCCTTTAGAGTCGGATACGACATTTTTACAACCCGGAGTCATTTTTCAACATTTGATTATCATTTATCAACAACCGACAAATTCAGGGAAAGGAAAAATGTCACACAGGGAGAGAAGACGACCCCAGTTTATTCTGATTGGAGGATATCAAACTAGAGCTGCAAATAAAGATCATTTCTATCATCAATTAATCTTCACAAATCTATTGCCCCTATGTTCCAGACACTACGGTATTATATTGACTCTTTTTTTTCCTGCACTGAACTGTTTTTAAAACAATATAAATGTTCTTAAGATCTGATATAAACAGGTCATTTATCTTAATTTACTTTCAAGTGATTGGCTATAAAGTGACAGATATGACAACCAATCTCATTTCATGTCTTACGGGATTTTTACTGCGTTCATTTTATGGTGACTGTTCGGAATATAACAGGTCAGACATGGTGGACAAACAGCCACCAAAGATTTTTTACGTTCCTTTATATTCAGTATCTTATTTTGTCTGACCACACAGCTAATGTCACAATTTTTATGGGAAGGAAAAGCAACAAATTGTCACATTTCAATGTCAGGAACATTGTTTGCTTGAAGCATTGACTTTAACCATAAATCATATACAGCTTTTCTCAGAATATTTGGTATTATTTGGTTTGTAAGCTGTATTTTGGTCTATTTGAGATGAAGGTTCCCTGATGAATCCCAAGATGTTACATTTCCACAGATCCACACCATTCAGATTCAGTTATGTTTTCTCTCATTCTTTGAGAAGTAAATCTGGTTTTATTCACAACCTCTATCACCAGCTGACTTATTCCCCTCGTTCTTCTTCCTTCCTTGACGTCTGCAGATATTCAGGTTACCATTAAGATATCTATGCTTAGTTTTCAAATAGAGACTAGAAATACAGACAGGAAACCTGTTTCTTTGCTTTAAATGTGCTGCTTTTATTGTCTTGAATGTGATTTAACCATTCTTAAAAAATGGTTTATTAAATCATATTTTTTTTTTTTCTGAGTTCTCTTTTAAAGAAAAAATAAATTAGATATTACAGTTATTTAAACAATACTTATTTAATTGTTATTATTTTTAGACTGAAATGAAAAAACTAATTACATCAAATTGTACAAACAAAAAACTGAATTTTCCCTTTGATATTGATAATTGATGATATTGTAACATATTGTAATTAGGTGGGCGTTTGATCATAAAACCAAAGCGGAGAACAAATTCACAAAAATCAGTAAAGATTTCAAATTAGTTCAGCGATTATTGAAGGTTATTGTAGCCGGATAATAAATCCATGCGTAATATCAGTGCGGCACACAGCAAGCAGCCTCTGCAGAGACAGACGGTAGCAGGAGGAGGTGAGCGAGCGTCAAGCAAAAGGTCAAACCGGCGAGTGGGGAAGACAAAAGGTGTGAAGAGAAAACAGTGAGGTGCTGGCCACTTACTCCTGCTGCTATCATGCACCCTGTTATTATGGAGTGTGTGATTGGACGACGTGGGGTCGAACGATTCACCGGTTGGCTCTGCGTCCGGGCCCCCGCCGGGCGTCTTGTCGCCGCCGTCCCGCGACACGTCCTCCAGCGGGAGAGACACCCACTTACGTTTGTTACCTAGCGATGGTTGCACACCGAAAACAGAGCTTAAAGATTCCGGTTCCAGTCAAGTTTAAAATCATCAACTGCGCGCCGTTTCTTTTTTCTTTGTGTTTAGTTTTGTTTTTTTTAAGCGCTCCCTGAAAAAGCATCTTGTTATTCAGGTAAATCCCACCTCCCCCAGATAGTAACACAAAGGCTCTTCACATGATAGAAATAAGAGACGCAGGTGATTTATGTTTGCAGGGTATAAGAATGTGAACTCGTCAACTAGCTGAGTTACGACACGTTCCCAACTTGCCTTTTCTAGTACGTACGTAATGTACAGGATTAAATCTATAGTGTACCGAAGAGCCTTATTTAGCCTTCAGATCAAATTAACTCAACAAAAATTACTCAAGTCAGGAAGGTTTTCAGCCCATTTATCAGCGAATGGTGAAAACTCAGGAAGAACCACTAAATGGACCCTGGAGTGAGACAGTTTGATCAATGAGCAATTTTAATTAACTAACTCAAGTATGTGACACTATATTATGTTATGGTCCATCAGAACGTCACATGCACATTCACAGTTTTGTTTATTAAGAGGGAGATCTATCTGGGCTCCAGGTTTTCATACTTTGGTGGGTTAATGACTAATATAGGAGCAAAAAGCTTTGGAACTGGTCCATTAGATCGCCTCAGCTGGCAACCGTGACTGCAACGTGATCCTTTGGGGCAAGTCTGACCTTGAAAACACGTCCACCGAGAAGCTCAGATTGTGTCAGGACGATATTACGGAAAGGTTCCCCTTTTTGCTCCAGAGTTTGAACAGAAACAGAGCAGAAACGAGTAATAACTCAGAAAAAAGTTGGGGTTTGTTCTTTTATGTTCCGAGGAAAACTGGTTTGGTCAAAACAATGCGCCAGGTCAGATGTGAAAATATCCTGCTGTTCTCTCCTCTCCTTGTTTTTGAAGTTTTCTGACCAAACTAGAAATCAGAATTTTCTGCTGTGTTTTACTAGAATGTTACTGTAAAACTGGATTATACGGGAGCCGCGTCGCACCCAATGGACAGACCTCGGCGAATTACGTTGCTTCGCGTGTTGCACCTAAGGAGATGTACTGGACCTCCTACGGGAAAGCGGGGAGGTGGGGCGACTGTCTGAAGACAGCAGGGTTTTCAGTTTCACTTTTACAAAAAAAGAGAAGATGGGAGTATGTTTATACTCGACATACCTCAGGAATAAAAAGGAATTCTTCAGTGTGAAAAAGAAGAGATGAGCTAGAATGTTCTATTATTTACTATTTTGCAGCTCTTGCCTGAGAAATTAAAACAGAAACTTTACAGTCTTAATTTGTCTTCGGAGTCATTTTGTAAAAAGGCGTGAAAAAATATACCAGAAGCATTAATGATACAGTAATATGATTTTAGTGTATCGTCTCATCTTACTTCTGGGTGAGCTTTTGTGTCAAGTGATGTGTTTTATTAGAGTCCACAAATTGACCCGAAGCTGTTAACTGATGTTAAAGATATTAAATTTGTTTTAATGCCCGTAAGATGGAAGTGAATCAAGGTCCAACACACATCAGAGCAGAACATCAGAGCAGAACATGCACCAATCAGCAAATACCGAAACCGTTAACAGCATGCTCTACACAGGAAAAACTGTCCAGTGAGAACATTCATCTCCAAAATTCATTAAAGTAAACACAATATTACTGTTTTTCATCAGAGATTCTGGAGATGAATCAGTTCACAAAATGCCGACCGACACGCCTCACCTCCACGTTTCTTCACGGCGGTGCTCCTGGCGTCCTCTCCCACCTTGGACTCGTCGTCTTTGGGCAGCTCTCCCAGCGGGTCGGGCTGAGCCTCCTGGTTCTCTTTGCTCTCGCCGCCGTCATGGCTGCTCTCTGACTTACTCTCCCTCTTCTTCTCCTTCTCCCTGCGTGAGGAAGGAGGCTTCTTCCCGTTGTTGTTGACGACATTCTGCTGCTGTTGGAGGAAAGACGAGCGGTGAGCTGATTTGTAAAAGTCACATTCTGGGTTTCAGCTCTTGATGTGAAGAATAAAGACATACGAGTTGAATTGTTGACAGATTAAACTCTGTTCAATAAAATAAAATAAAATAACTCAAAGGGTCACATACTGATTAAAACAAAATTCTGCCTTGTTTTTGTTCTTTCCTTGATTGTTTTCTCATTAGTTTGCAGCATATTAAGCCTTTTTAATTTCCATTGGAATGTAATTTTTCGGGGGTTATATCACAAAGGTTTTGGGAGCCACAAAACTGTTGTTCAGTGATTTTTACAAACGTGGCAGATATTATCAAGCATTTTATAAATGAAGTTACTTAAAGAGAAAATTTAAACGTCCTTTAGGTTCTTTTATGCAGCGTCTGAGAGGTCAAACTAGGCAGCATTTTCAGGAAATTATACTCAATAACCGAAGATTTTAACTTTTCTTTGTATTTCTCAGTTTTCTTATCAATTTAAACAAATTACATTTGTTTATTGCATGTTTTACGTCCTTTCACCATTTATATTTTGTATTTTTATTTTACATCAGACTCTAAACAACAGATGTAAAGTACTCAAGTTGGTTCATTCCAGCACATATACATTTATGTTTACAAATATGTACTGTCCACGTCAAATAAACCTTACACGGTTAAAATAATGAACATTTTATTTCCTCTGTAGAGCTGTTAGAAATTCAGAGACATCTTTAGTCTCCCTGGAGGTCAAACCCTAAATGTTGTTTCATGTTTTTAGTGCTCCATCTAGTGAGCAGGAATCAGAAAACACTCTTTTTGTAGGTCAACATGTCTGCTCAGTAAAAGCATCAGTGAACAAACACAAGTAACTGCGTACAATCCGCAGCAGACACCAAGTTTCCTGCCAAGCACTCTTTAAACTGAACTCCATTCAGATGGTAATAAACATTAAAAAAAAAACCAAAAAAACTACAATTATTATATAGATTAAGGTACTTTTAACAGTTATATTTTTGCACAAAAAATATACAAATTATATTAATATAACACCTTGTTCGAATGACCCAAGTCAACATCTTCTACAAGTACAGCTGAAACAACTAGTCAACGTATCAGTTAAGTGGACAGATTAGCAGCCATTCCAGTAATAGTTCAAGTTGTTTTAAATGTTGTTTTTTCATGCAAAACATTTCATTGATCCATCTCCTCGAAGGTTATGCTGGCCAAAACAAACATTTTTAGTGTGAGTGTCACTCTAACTGTGATGGCGTTTCTCAATACTTTCACATTTCTAAAAACCACTTACGGGCGGATTAATCCATAATGAAAACAAACATTAGCTGCGGGTGTGACCAGGCCCCCCCGCCCAACCCAGAGGGGGAAAACAGTTCATTTCTCTGCACAGAGTCACTCTTCTCCGCTGAACATCTAATCAAAATTCAATCAAATCGTGACCCAAAGAATGTCGTTGCTATTTTCTCGGTACCATGAGTGTCACACACATTCAGCCACACACACACACACACACACACACACACACACTCGCCGTACCTCTTTGGCCAGTTCACCGGGTGTGGGCCAGTTCGTGATATCACTGAAGTCACTCGACTGTAAAATTAGAGGAAAAACATCAAGTCAAAAACAATAAATAAAAAAACGGACAATCATCCCTTGCAAACCGGGACTCATTCTGATCATTTTAACAGCGCGTGTGACTCTGGAGGAAAGAAAAAGGAGGTCAACGCTCGGTCCGTGGGGAGACAGCAAACAAAGAGGCCAATTTACTTTCTACCATCGCCGATGTCGTAAATTTGGATAGCCTGATATGAGATCAAGGTTAGACAGACGGACCTACACAGCGAGCTGAGCGGACAAAAATAAAAAAAATGTAGTCGCAATCATTGTAATGCCGGTGTATTAACAAACAGGGCGTTCCTAGCTTGGGTTTCAACACATCCTCCAGGGTATTCTGGCTTTTAAACAACTCTCACTGATGCATGTGTACTGACCCAAAAGTTGTCTCCTGAGAATGTCCCTTTAACTATATACCTCTGAAAGATGCCTCAAAGGAAGGTTCTATTTTATATTTTCTGCAAGTTCTGGGCTCAAGCCAACTCAGAGCCTGCAGATCTGGTCCTTAACTACATTATTGACAAACATATAAAACAACACCAGGATAAACTGATACCATATTCATTGTTTTCTGCACTTGTTTTGGTATTATGAGCGAATTAGCAGCCTTATAGCTCGATTTGGTTGAATTATTTTCAACCTAAGCCTGATTTCCTGGTCTTTGAGGGTCTAAAGTTTTTTAGCTTGACATACAATATAAGGCCATACAATGTGACAGCACGGGTCAAGTCAAACATTTCATCACTAACTACACAAAATGTTATTGCAAGTTGGTTTTTGACTCAATATCTCTAAAGATATTGTATAATACAGACTTTGTACACAGTTAGAGATATTGAGAAATTTTAGGGCCTAAATGATTAAGAAACAGGGCTCAAGTTGAAAAATGTTAGACTCTTCCTTTAAATTGCTGTGTTTTACAGAGACTTAAAGGTGCCCTGTGGAGGTTTCTTCTAAGCAAACAACGGTTGTCTTTACTTACCAAAACTGTGTCTAACCTTCAGCTACAGTGAATCAGTTTGATACACCTTCTCAGGGAAAATTAGAAAAGCTCTTATTTTATGCATTTTGAATCCAGGATTGTTTACACGCTAGTGTTTTTTCTTCTTCTGCGTCTTTGCTGCCACATTTCTTTGTGGCATTTCGCCACCTGCAGCTCAGTGGATTCATGTAGAACCACGAGTGTCCGCGACCTCAGAGGCAAATCAACAAATAATAAAAAAAAAATAAGGGTTGAATTTAAAACATAGAGATATTTTATAATGGTTAGACAAAGTAAATCTTTTCACTGTTTCGACAATTCTTGACTTTGGGCGAGTTTCTGTCGTTCAGATCATTTATTCTGAGTTTAAAGAGATTTAAAAACTAATACATCCAGTTACTCCAGTTTTTGTCACATAAAGTTCTTTTATTTTTTGTGAAGGATTTTGCACAGTTTGGCACAATTCCATATATATGTATACGTAAAGTGTCCACTGTAGTATTTACAGCTTTAGTATAACTTAAAATCTGTGACGTTGCCTATAAAATGATGCATTCTGGGTCAGCAGGTTACAATTTCATCAAAAATGCACAGTTTGTGTATACACCAAGGTAGTAACCTCAATAAAACACATTAAAAACAAGTTTTAAGAAAAGAGCTGATACAAAATGTATAGTCATAAAGATTTCTGATGTTTTGACCACATGGCTCCATTCCAACCATTTATCTTTAAGTGGTTCTGTGGTTGAAAAACTGGTTGGAAAAAGCAAACAAAGCCGAAAAAGCAGTTTGAACAAACCTGAGCGAGTAGCAGATGTTCATTTCCCATCCTGCACGCTCGCAGACGTTACAGTGGACTTCACTTCAAAAAGCCAAATATGATGCTCAACACGACCACCACGTAGAAATTTGTTTTCAGAAAAAGCTCATTTAAAACTTTAATTTATTGATCAGCTGAGGCGCTAAAACAACAGAACAGCCTGTTGTTATTAAGGCCCGACAGAAATACATGGGAAGCTTTAAATAAAGGGGGAAAAAAAACAACATTACCTTGCTGGATTTTCTCATTCTGGGCTTGCTGGCTCGGACCACTTTCAGCGCGTTTTGTTGATCTGCAGACACAGAATCAATAACTGACAATGACATCTTTACATTTGACAGCAGAGGCCTAAAATCCAACAGTCTTTGACAATGCAGAAACACCAGGAGCAGGTTGCTCAGTGCTGCAGCTGAGGAGTCAACGACTGCTGCACTCTACTGTACTGTCAGTACAGTATGAAAAACTCAGTGACTGAATGTTTTCAGGGTGTTCTGAGCACAGCCAGCGGCGATGAGCGGCTGCGTCTCTGCAGGCAGCTGCAGGCTGGGAGTGGCCCACTGCAGCCCGATGGGCCCTATCGCTCGGTAGAGGGTGGTCAGGTTGATAAGAGACGCAGGGGCCGAGGTTTTCAACATGAATGGGAGTGTGTCACGACCAAGCGTGCAGGCGTGCACCCACAGGCCTGCCAGGACAGCGACGCTGTAAAATGATGCCTGTGCTCTCGTCAAATGCTTCAAATATAGCTCCCTTTGATTGGACACACATTCACGAGTCGAACCCGGTTCACACTCCGAATTTAAAGAACAAACAAGATAACGTCTAACTTTCCAAGTGGTATTGCAGCAGAGACGATGGACTCACTAAAGCTAGCAGACATAAACATAGGTCTTTGTGTCTTTTGGTTCTGGCTAATTTGCAGCTTCCGGTCTGGCTGGTGGCCCAAGCAGCCTGGCTACTCTGGACAGCAAGAAACAACCCCGAGAATCCAAATCCAAAGTAGAAACTTGGATCTGAGCACTGTGGTAAGTAACACTGCTACTAAGGCAGCAGTGTTGTAAAAAATATCCAAAAGTCATACTTGGGTAAAAGCTTTTTGGTTGGTTTGGTTTTTCTTGTCGTTTTTTGATTTTTTTTTAAATTTACATAAAAAAATGTAAAAAAAAAAAAAAAAAAAAAGTTTTTTCTACGGGTGGGTGGGCAGGACATCATACTTATAATACAGTAATATATTCTTTGGATAACGCTTCTATGTTTTGAATATATGTGGAAGATCAATAAAATATTTACGAAGAAGATTGGGGCCAGGCATGAAAAAAAAACTGTGTAAGGACAAAGATATTTTTCCATCATTCACTTTGAGAAGTTTTTTTTATAAAACTGTACACAGCGCGTCTACAAAACGCCTCATACAGATGAACCGGTGAAACTTCCAAATAGGCTTCAGTAACCAACAAACTGTCTCTCCTTTAACCGTGTAGTTATCAGTATCAGGACTTTGAAGAGCTTGAGCCTTGCTGCATCTGTGCAAGCTGGAACGGCAGCTAATGGGAATAATGTAAGGGTATCCATGGTTACACCAGCTCAGAGAGGATGTGAAGTGTCACATGACACAATAAGACAAGTGATCAAGTTGTTTGATCCTGAAGGTGTGGAGCTCAGGTGGGTAACGGTGCCTGAGCTCGTCCCGCTGGTAGGACGAAATACTGATTGGGGGCGGGGGGGACACATTTCATCACAACACCTCCACAAACTACGCGTTTCCCCGGAGCTATTTTACAACCACTTATATTTCCAAAAATGTGATCACACTGTTAAATTATTACATATCAAACGGTCAGCCGAGCTCGTTTTTCAACACGAGTAGATTAAATGCACAGAAAGCTGGCCAATACAATTTTTTTTATGGAATAGTCAAACTCAATAGAGATAAAAATTTAGACTTTTGATTAACAGGCAACACAATATTGTTTCTGATCCAACCAAAATGTGTTTTTAATAGCTTTGGTACTTTGCCTACTACTGAGTGAGCATATCTTTTTGATTTTAAACACAAACTTTGAATTAGGCCTTTTCCGGTTCCAGCATCGGAAATATTTCCCAATACCACTGAAAATGCGACTGGAAAAATGTTAATGGAACATCTCTACTTTGAATATTTTTTGACAACCTTAATGTGTCGTAAAGTTCTTTGAGCTACATTTTATCTATGAAATTAGCTATAGAAATGATTTTTACTTTTATTAATGGCTGATTAGTACAAAAGTCAGGTGCTTCCTCGCTTGTGTTTATCACAACATGTTTGCATAATTTGCAAAATGGATTAATTAAGAGCGGAAGACAGCGTTTCAGAGTTTAGAAAGTTTCCTGTGACTTAGCAACTCATGAAATGTGATGATATATTAAAGGAACACAAAGGCAAGGTCAGGTTGCCCTTTCCCCCCCCCCCAATACCCATAATGCAGTACTGTCTTCCATTAGACCCTCCCTGCCTAACAGACACACACATCTGGAGGAGATTGTAGCTCAGACTTTGTGTTATTATAAATTTAAAATCGACCTGAAACCAAGCTAATGCTGGTGATATCACTATGACGTCACTTTAAACTGTTTTCAGTTCATTTTATGACACATAAACTGTTTCTATTATTGATCCAGTTGACGCAAAGTTCCATTCCAATTAAATATCCAAACAGCTGTTTGTTTTCACTGCTGGAATTGTGATCAATAGACCAAAGTAGCATTTATGATTTTTAAACGTCAAGCAAAAATCAAATTTACTGGTTCTCAAACTCTTATTAATTAACCAAAAATCTTTAGCTCATCTGTTGGTTGGGCAAACAAAGACATCCGGTGATACATTTAATAATCACTATTATAAAACAATCAATAATTTGGACCCAATAGCGATAGGCTGCTAAAATAATTAAGTAATTGTTAGTTAAATCCCTATTCAAAAACTTTTATAATCAATTGTTTAAATCATTTCTCTAAAAAATGCTGGAGATCCATAAAAAGATGTGTGGCTACAGGAACTATGTCTCAAAAGGTTCCACAAAATGACTCAGAGATTTTAGAATGATTTAGTGATTTTGTGTAATTGTAATACACATACCAAACAAATCCTATGGCTCTGTCACATATATTAGTGCTGCATAATTCCCCTTTTTGTTACACTTAAACAATTTTGTCTCCTGAGTCTAAAATCGTGCTATTCTAATTTCTGTGAGATGCACTAGTACTGTTTAGAATGATAGAGTTTTAGGGCCAAATTGAATTTCTTTTAGAGAATAAAATCACAACTTTACATGATTTTGTAAGAAAATAATAATAATAATATAAGAAAACAGGCCTGTCCTTGGACAGCCCCCAAAAAGAGGTGATTTCCTTCAAGTCTGTGAAGTTCTTTCTTTGGAACAAACTCTTTTTTAAGTCCTGATACTGATGATGATGTGGTGCTGATGGTCCAAAAGATTAGGAATTTCCCTGTTGGTGAAACCTGTACTCAAGTACAATTTCACTAAAAACCACTAAAATGACAACTTTTTTCTCATAAAATCATTTTCTCCACATAATATTGTGACTTTTTTCTTGTAAATTTATGACTTTATTTTCGTGTTTCAACTTTTTTTCCTCGGATATTTAAAACTTAATTCTAAAAGTATCTGAATATTCCACTGCACTTAATTAACTTACGTGTCTTCCCTTGTATTTTGTGTTTCCTACAGTACTTTAAGTTATATCTAATCTGTCATATATATGATATGATAAAAAGCGGTATAAATTCTGTTTATCATTATCAATTGCTGGTGAAAAAGATGATCATGTCTACGCCACTTTTTTCCTCCACTCCATGTCTTTTTGACGTTCAAATGTGGATTTTTTTTTTTACTCGTTAAGTTCCATTCTTGAAGTTGGTGAGACACTGTTATTAACCCAAAGTCAATAAGATGATCAGTTTACAAGTCGAAGCCCCCTCAGCTTCTCAACCTGTCCGGCCACTTCGCTGTCACACTTCCACTGGCGTCGGTGGTGATCGAGCCGGTGGGAGGTTCTGCAGGCGGGGAGGCCATTGGACACGCAAAACGTGTCTTTACAGCAGCCGTTAGCCTGCCTGGCTTAGCCTCCTCCGCACAGCACCAACTTCAGCCTGGTTGTGGCTCATGTTGAAGCCCCCCGGACTGTGTTCAGGCCCGCAGCAGCCGCGGCGCTCCGTCAGCGGCGTCTCACGCCGGCCAGAGCCGCGGGACAGCGAGCTGGTCGCGGCCAAAAAAGAAGTAGCAGTTGTCAGCAATCAACACGTGGTGCTCCGGAGCGATCCGAGCACGGGGGGGAGGGGATGGGGGAGCAAAAATGCCACCGTAAACACCTCCTGCCTGCGCCGACATTCACGTTTATGCACTTCATTCAACCCCAAAGAGGCCAAACTAACGAATGACGGGGGGGGGGGGGGTTAAAGGGGTTTTGCCCACAGTAAAGCTGTCAGACGCGGCGACAACGTGCTCCGCAGCTGCTGCTGGGAGGTGGACCCGGGGGGCTGCATGCTGAGCTGGAAGTTCTCAATCAACACGATCCGCGAGTACACGTTAAAACGGGCTCACCTCTCTCCTGGGAGCTGGGGGTGATGTTGTTCACCGGGACTCGTCCGGTGGTCCTTTTAGTCCACGGGTTAACTTTGGGCGGAGGAGCGTCCACAACTTTCCTCTTCACCGCCTCGACAGCCGAGTCAGCACCGCCGCTTTGCTCGTTCTCTTTATCGTTCTCCTTCAGTTTCTTGTGCGCGTCCGTCGGGCTGCCG
>KV751380.1:131124-147498 GCA_001698575.1 Mola mola | reverse complement strand
ATGATATAAATGCACAAAGGCACAGTAAATAAAGGGCTTTACAGTGCGTTCACAGCTTAGGCAACATTGTTCACAGCCAGTGGCATTTTTTCCAAAAGAGCTTTATCGCTGAAACTGAGGGAATGAATAGTTTCATCGTTGTGTAAGAAGAATTAAACCCTCCCTGTATTTTAATTTTAGCCAGGTTAGCCTGTCGCAATAACACAGAGAGATTTCACCAAAACTTAACATGCTAACATACAACGCAGCATTATGGTAAGCTAAAATGTTGGCACTGAGCCGCTAGCTAAGTGCAGAAAAGGCTACAGGCTGCCAGTGTGCAGGTGTGCTGACCGACAACTGAAAAATGTTTGGTATGCTTGCAAATGAGCTGCCTGAGCACTCAGCCATGCTCACAGTTTTTTTCAAGTGGCCACTTGTGGTATTGCAGCTAGAATTTTCACTCATTATAACTGAGATATCTGTAAAGGTCAGTTATAACTTTTCCTGTGTTGAATTTTTGATTTATTGAGGTTTGATATTTATAAAACATTGCTCGAGCTAAGAAAATGTAAAAAAAAAAAAATCTGCGGTCATTACAATGTCAAGTCTGCTGTTGAGCTTCAGTGAACAGTATAATGAGGAAGAAAACTTTTCAGGAACATGCACCAGGAGAACACCTCCAAGTCTGTAGCCATGGTTCTCCGGCAGAAAAGGGTGCATTGCTGAGTTGCTGTCCCAAGTGAAGTGAGTCTAATCTCGAGGTTTTGTTTACAAGCGACGGGAAAATGAAGCGTGAGATGGACAGGTGGATTGGTGTAATGCAGGCGTTGTACTGGACTGTCATGGTGAAGAGGGACCTGAGCCGGAAGGTGAAGCTCTCAGTTTACCAGTCAATCTATATTCCAATCCTCACTTGGGTTAATGAGCTTTGGGTATGCCCCAAAGAATGAAGCTGAATGAGGATACAAGCCACCAAAATGAGTCTCTGGGCTCAGCATTAGAGGATGAATGAAGAGCTCAGTAACCCAGAGTCAAGGTCGAAATGAGCCAGCTGAGGTGGTTTGGGCGTCCCGGACATTTTGGGGTCTTATGGGCATGCTCTGGTGGTACAGAACTCACTGGAGCGATTATATATCCCATCTGGGAACTAGAAAGATTTGCTCTGGAATATTCTGCTTAACCTGCTGCCAATGTGGCCCCATCCACTCAATATGCAGAAGATTTCCCACAGCTGCAGCTACCAACATGGTCGGATTATGTTGATTAGCGTTTTCAACACTCTGTGCCAAGATAACGACCACATTGGTGACGTACATCGTGAGATGAGTTCACTTGTTTCACACAAAACTTAACGGTTCTTTGCTGTTTTTACTACAAAAATTCACTTGACTTGCTGAACTAAGATGAATAAAAACATAAACTGATGAACAACATACGTGTAATTCATGGCACAATTAAAAACATCAATCACATTAATTGTCTCTCACCATTTACTACATTTATATTTTTTCCAAAAGAAGGTCCGGTGGGGGACACCGGAAGGGGCGGGAATTTTGCCTCTTGCTGCAACTTCACCTGTTCGCAGCATGTGATGGATGCAGATATTATATAAGCTACCAATTCTGTTCCTTTAAGTGGTTGCGGTTCATCCTATTTGGAGGCGTATTCCTCTGTTGATAACACTTCTATGAAATCAAAGTGAGGGCTCACTTCACAGTCCTGAAGCTCAAAAACAAGATCAAATCCAGTTTACCTTCACGCCTGTATAAATCATTAGGGGGGAGGAGGTGGCAGATGCTGTTCAAAGATCTAGTGTAGCTAATGAGCTGTCAGGAAAAGTCTGAAAGTGTGGCACTGAGGAGTCTTCGCGATTATTAGGCTGACAGCCACTGATGCACACACAGACATGTTTCCCCGTGTGTGTGTGACGGCTCTAAACCAGCCTCTGACCACGCTGTGACATTCACACTCTCACCTCGTCCATCATCATGTCGAGAGCTTCGGTCATGTAGCCGATGAAATAGTCGGGGGAGAACAGCGTCTGTGGAGAGTTGCAGAAGATTTGTTTCTTTTTTACTGCCAGAACACAACTTGTGCACAGTATTTCCCACGGCGTATTACTGATGGTGACTGACGGAGAACTTCAGAGGGAAGGAAAACATTATGTGGATGAGGGTGTTTAATGAGAATGAGTGAGAGATAAGATAAGATACAAGAAAAAGGTAAGTCGCAGTTCTAGGTGATATTTGTAGTTGTATTTTCTTGGGGAGGGCTCACAATGTTATTTGTTGAATTTGTATGTGTGTTTATGGGGTGTATGTGGATTATGGAACAAGTGGAGGGGAAACAAATAAGAATCTGCCCCAGCAAGTCAGGACCAACCAGAACCTTTTTAAATGTTCCTCTCTTTTTCAATTCATTCATCTAAAAGTTCAGGCAATAATTATTCCTTTCCTCATTTATTGGCCTAAAGTATCCAGTTCTCAAGAGAATAGCTTATTTGTGTCTCCTTCAATAATTCATTAATCCTATGAACTACATATTTAGATTTCATTTTCAATTAAAAAATAAAAAAGTGCCCTAAAATCTCTTGGATATAATTCTACACCACCTTCGAGAGAGAGGAGGAGCTTGCCTGCTCTGCCATCTTCCGACTTTAAACTAGTCCACTACACGCTGCACAGTGGCAAGTTCTAACACTGGAGTAATTCGGCCACACATGAGGAGCTACTTGTTCAAGGTGGCTTACAAGTCGATGCATCAGAATGGTCAATTTTCTTTCTACAACGTTAAGCCCCGCCCCTACGAGCCATCAGGATTGGTTCCTTAGGTTTTTCTACATAGAAGAACCTGGCTGTCAGAATTCGTTTGTTGGAACCAAAAACAGCAGTCCTCAGCCATGATGCTGATGGACACGTTGACAAGGTCAGACACATGATTTTCATTGGATGTGGTCTTTAAGGACGATGTTTAAAGAGTAACTTCTTTTCATGCAGTAAAGCAGCACTTCTTTATGCTCAGTTTCACCTGACCACACCCACTTTGTTGCACCAGTAGCTATAGTAACAGTAATGGCGACCTTTTTTAGATGAAAGTGGATAAACTGATAAACTAAACTGTAAAATGATGTTTTCATAAGTAACAATGAAATTTTTTTGCATGAAAATAGGAGCCGGTTAATTTAACAATGTCCATCCATCCATTTTCTACCGCTTATCGCGTTAGGGGTCGCGGGGGGCTGGAGCCTATCTCAGCATCTTCGGGCGAAGGCGGGGTCACCCTGGACAAGTCGCCAGTTCATCGCAGGGCTGACACGTAGAGACAAACAACCATCCACACTCACATTCACACCTACGGGCAATTTAGAGTGACCAGCGTTAACCTACTAACCCCCAGTTTGCATGTTTTTGGACTGTGGGAGGAAGCCGGAGTACCCGGAACGATGTCATTTCAGATATACCTATGTGTTTTCATTTGTTTTTCTCTTAAACCTTTGTCAAACGTTTCCGTCTGGAATGTAGTGTAGAGTCAAGAAGTGATTAAAATTTGTGGCCAGTGGTTCTCTCTTACTTTGTTTTTACAGTAATCACAGATGTCATTCATGCCAATCAGCATCGTCACCACCTTCCAGTCCTCCTGGAAGTTCAGACCCTGGAACAGAAGCTCTGGCTCAGTTTGGTGATGAACCTCACACCATCTTGTGAGCAGAACGATGAACGAGGAGACTTACTGGGTATGACTTGAAGGTTTCAATCATGGTTCGAATCTGATCCGTGACATTTCTGTGAAGGAACAGGAGAACGCATACAGCTCCGACTCGGGCTGACATCAACAAAAACGTTATGATATCAGTGCGACACTCTTACAGCGTGTTGTGGCCGGAGACAGCGAAGTTGAAGCCGGTCTCGTTGACCGTTGTTGCGATGCCGTGGAGCGTCATCTTGGGTGCTGGACCGAGCAGTTTGGGATTGAAGAGTTTGAAAATATCTGGAGGACAAAGGACACTATAAGGCACTAATATTAAACAAATTTTTACCAAAGATTTTTAAAACAAGGTTTTTTTTTCTTTAACTAAATTGTGGTTCATACAAACGAACTTACTTGCCAGCGTTATGACATTGTGGTAAGTTCCATATCCGCCGATGCTGTGCAGGGAAGAAATGGAAAAGACGGATTGTAATAAATGCAGTGGCACCTGGAATGTCACAAGTCATTATAATGATTTGATTAGATACAAATGACTACAGACCACATTTATGATGTGACCAGCAAGATAAAACACTGGGCAGGTGGGTTTAAATCATGTAATTAACCTGAGGGGAAAAAAACCTAGTGTGATAGAAGCAATTGTTTTGTCACAGATGAAGGTTTGAGTATTGCTGGTTCTCGAGAATTTGTTTATTGCACTTGTTCAGTGATGGGACACTGAGTTTTAAGTTGATTTATTTGAGTAGGTCAGAAAAATCAATTTGTCTCAAATGGAAACGGAACCGGACTGTGGCACCGATTTACCTCCAGGACACTTGGCGGAATTCAAAAGGTATCGATAAAATTGTCGAACCGTTGGCACCGACAGCTGTCTGCAAGAAAACCACATATTCTACATTAAAATCTTAATGTTTTTTGTTACTTTTTTAATAGTCGGAATGAAGGAATGTGATGCTCTTTACTGGGTTTGTGTTGCATAAATAATACATGTATGAATCAATACCATAATTAACATGAAAACTGTGCATAAATTATTGCTACATGAGCTAATAAACTAACTACCTTAAACATGAAGTTACAAACCTACTTCTAGATTTTTTTCTGTAGGAAAACATAGCATCACTACTCACAGTTAAAGAGTCTCCCAGAGCAGCGATGACTTTCACGTCTGCAGCTCTCACATACTCAACTAGAACAGAAGACCCACACGGAGCAGTGGCAGATGTTAGGTAACAGTGGCAGGCATTAGGTAGCAGTGGCAGATGTTAGGTAACAGTGGCAGATGTTAGGTAGCAATGGCAGACATTGGTAGCGGTGGCAGATATTAGGTAACAGTGGCAAACATTAGGTAACAGTGGCAAACATTAGGTAGCTGTGGCAGACGTTAGGTAACAGTGGCAGACGTTAGGTAACAGTGGCAGACGTTAGGTAACAGCGGCAGACGTTAGGTAACGGTGGCAGACATTAGGTAGCAGAGGCAAACATTAGGTAACAGCGGCAGACATTAGGTAACAGTGGCAGACGTTAGGTAACGGTGGCAGACATTAGGTAACGGCGGCAGACATTAGGTAACAGTGGCAGACATTAGGTAGCAGTGGCAGACATTAGGTAACAGCGGCAGACGTTAGGTAACAGCGGCAGACGTTAGGTAACGGTGGCAGACATTAGGTAGCAGAGGCAAACATTAGGTAACAGCGGCAGACATTAGGTAACAGTGGCAGACATTAGGTAGCAGTGGCAGACATTAGGTAACAGCGGCAGACATTAGGTAACAGCGGCAGACGTTAGGTAACAGTGGCAGACGTTAGGTAGCGGTGGCAGACGTTAGGTAACGGTGGCAGACGTTAGGTAGCGGTGGCAGACGTTAGGTAACGGTGGCAGACGTTAGGTAGCGGTGGCAGACGTTAGGTAGCGGTGGCAGACATTAGGTAGCTGTGGCAGACATTAGGTAGCAGTGGCAGACATTAGTTAGTAGTGGCAGAACAAGTTTGTCTAACTTTTTTATTTATGTAAATTCTACAGTAAACTTTAGTTGTTAAAAAGTCAACTACATGAATCGCTGGGGCCCATCAGTGGGTGAGAATAAGTGGGTTAAGTGATCACCTGAGGTCGGGACGGTGGGAGACGGGCTCATGTCAGGGCAGCTGAACAGGGGATGCAGACGACGCTGGAGAAAATCTGTTCCCAAAACATCCTGCACGACAGGCAGACACATTCCCACTGACAATGTGCTCCTCACAGTGTTGATGGTTGCTTAATGTGAACACAGGCTGATTTTTCTGAACGCAGCTCAAACGGCCTCAGGGTACTTTTTCTCAAGCGTTACCTCTGATAGCAGGGTGTGACTGTCTATTACAGGATGATCTTTTTTAAACTTTGCTCAACTATAACCAACATTTTACACAAAATGTTTGTTTATCTTTTTCATCTTCATGTGTTGGAGAATTGCATTGTACTTTCAGTTCAACAAGTGATAAACAAGAAGTGTGTATATCTACGGGGGATGAAAACTGTTTCTACTATAGAGAGTTGTGGTTTATCTATATAAAAGCTCTGCTATCTGCTATTCCTGGAAGCCAACAGCAGTATTAAAGGTCAAAAAAGGCAAAGCAGAGGTAAATTCCTGAAACAAGCGTCCAGCTGAAGGTCGCTCATGGACAAATGATTACAATTGTGACAAGATATGTGTGATCATCAAGGGATCAGGGAATCCATAGAAGTCCCTGCGTGCAAGGCAAAAGGGCAACGCTGACTTTCTGTGACCTTTGAACCCTGACACGCCACTGCATGATTTTACTGTTGGTTCGCTGCTGCATCGTTGAGTGTAAGAAAGGAGTCCGACTTTTCTGGGCCCGAGCTGAAGTGGAAAACTGTCCTGAGACCTGACAAGTTCACATTTCGCTCGGCTCATTATCAGTGCACCGTTCCAAAGCCAGCATCCATTCATATAAACAGGTTTCTGAGCCACATAGGCTGCTACATTTTGAGGGAAGGCCTTGCTTGCTTCAGCAAGACCATGCCAGACCACATTCTGGGCGTGCTAAACTGGCCTGCCCACACTCACACCTTTGTCTCCTATTGAAAATATGATGAAAGTATAAAAAAAACTGAGACTCCGAACTGTTGTGCAGCTGAAATCCTAAATCAACCATGAATCTAACGCTCCACTTCCAAAATGACAGTAACTTGTCTCCTCAGTGTTTCTTATTTGAAACGTGTTGCTGGCATCACATTTTAAATGAGGATACAATTTCAAAAACATTTTTTTCTCAATTTTCAGTTAGACGTGAACTCTGTAAGATATTTACTGCCTTAATATATGATCAGACACAGCAGCCAGTTTCGATTCTGGTGCAGAATGTTCTTTTTGTTTTGACCAGAGCAGGGTCTTTTAAGCAGTTTTTTTTGGACACCTGCTCCCAGGTTGCCAGATAAGAGACTGATTATCCCTGCAAACGCACAGGAACTGGTTGACTCATGTCGCCAGGCTTGTCACTGACATTTCCCAAACTGAGTTTCAGCCTTGTTCTGAGCTCCTGAAGCTTCAGTGTCCATGATCTGGCAACCCGGGTGTGCTTCGAGTCTAGGAGGGAGTGGGGAGAGTTTTATCCTATGTTTGAATTTGGACTGCAGTACCTATACAGCACAGTGGCTACCTGTGAGGTACAGAATCAATTTTAAAACTTTATTGATCACTTTTAAAGCCCTTAAATGGCCTCGTCCCGATTCATTAATCTGACATATCCCCTCTCGACCTCTGAGATCTATGGACGGAGCCGTCTTGGTGACCCCAGGGTCAAAACCTGTAACTAAGGGCGACTGAGCCCCGACTCTCTGGAACTCACTGCGGTCCAAGCTTAGACACATTAAGTGTTTGGCGATGCTCAAAACCCATCTTAAAACCTTTGGGGACATATGATCTAGGTTCATTTATATTTAATGTTGGCTTGTGTATGCATATAGTGTTTTTACATTTGTTGTGAATTCTCTGCCTCTTTTGTATCATCACATTCCGTTTATTTTATATTTTAACAAAGCGTCTCAATATTTTTTTTTTGGAAACATTAAACATTATAATGTTAAAAATGTTGCTTTTGTACTGTATTCAAACAAATACACATGGAGAAAATGAGAAAACATTACATTTAAGGGACTCTTTCTGACTCTTTGCAGCTGACGTTGATATTTGCACCGATTCTTCTCCTGTTGAGCTATTTGGAAGGATGAAACTCAAATTCATATACTCAGAACTGAGAAGTAAGCTGACATCAAATATCCCTGCGGTGCTGAAGCGACAATAAAACATGACTGGTCTATCAGCTAAAATGTAGACAGAAAGAAATTGCTGGTTTTGTTGGATGTTTTGGGGGATCGTACCTGGGTGAAATCTTCTTCAGGTGATACGTAGCCTGCAAAAGAGAAGAAAATGAACTCTAAAGTTTGTTCCGGATGTAGGACGAGCTCAGATGCATCCCTCCATGTAACGCTTACCGCCCACGTAATGTGCAGCAAATAGACAGACAGCAAACAGCATGCAGGGCATCATGTTGTCGTCCACACAGAAAATCCAGAACTGACAGTTGTGCTAGTTGGAAGCTTTTTTTTTGCTGTTTTATATAACCTTGAAGATGAATACTGATTAACCTTATCTTTGAACTTTGCAGTCATTAGTCCCATCCAACCTCTTCAGGTCGAGTAATATACCGGAGATAATCACTTAGTAATAACAAGCATAAAAGGCTCCAAATGTTGATTCATCAGAAAGAGGCTTTAACTTAGTTTAAATAGACAGCGTCTTGATTTTTTTGCTTATCTAAAAGAGCTTCAGTAAAAGCCAGACAATCTAATTACTGGATTTAATTATCATAGTTATTGTTTATCTTTTATCAGAAATTACAGGCAACTCCTCTTAAAAAACAGTTTTTTTATTTGACAAAAAGTAGGCAGCTTCTTCAGCAGCTTTCAACAGCATCTGTTGATAAAGAATATCTACCTAAGAAAATTGAATTATCTGATGGAATCATATGTCAAATACAAATTATAAGATTACAGTTTGACAATAAAGAATTCAGACTTAACTGTAGAATCTGATAAAATAAGTTTTAGACATTATTTGAATTTTTGTTGTGTTTTTACCCTCATGCGTTCCTGCTATTTGTTGTGTGTCTTTCGGTGGCAAACGTCCCGTGTTTGCTCGTAATTGCGCATTTTATGTAATGATTTGTATCATCTTCTGCTGTAAAGTTATGATTGTAAAGTAAGATGTAATGTTGGCACATTAACCCAGGAGACATGATGGTAATGTCAAATTAAGCCCACTGTCTGTATTCCCCCAGTAACACCTTTTTACTCCATTTTTTGATCATAATCATGTTTTTGTTTATGGAAATTTGTGCTAAACTGAGAGAAAATTGTATATAGATAACAAAGAAAAGCATGTCTGATCTCCACAAACTCAGCTACCTGTCAAATCAATGACTTCTGACTGTGGAATACATTACTGAATTAATTTTATTTGCCTTTGTTTGTTGGAAAAAAACAAACATTTCCACCCGACAAAGACACAAAAAGATATCAAGATGCATTCTTTGATATATTGTATCTTGTTTCCTTAATTAAACCAGCATTTGGGGCTTTAAGCCTCCTAAATGACCGGCCTGAGTAAACCAATTCAATTCAGTTTTGAGGCACCAGAAAATGGCAAAGAAAACTTTAAATGCATTTAATTGAGTGGCTTTTTATTCTATAAATTTACTTTTATTATTTTGAATTGTTTGTCCTTTAAAAAAATGTTTTTTCTTACTTGAAACTGTGTGACGTCATTATTGGGGTCACGGGGGTTGAACTCAGGTGTATGTGTGTGTGTGTGTTTCCACCTTCACTTTTTTCCAGCTGAAGGTAAACAAATGGGCGCCGCGGCGGTTTGCGGTAAAAACATGCGAAATGTGATCGACCCGCGCGGACTGACGCGAGTAAAATGCCCGGACAGAAGAGGAGATACAGCGTCCGCTTCCCTCCCGTGAGTACAAACCTCAGTCCGGGGCCGGTGAGGCTGTTACAAGGCGCTACAGCTCGCTAGCAGCCGGCTAGCATCCTGCTAGCAGCCTGCTAACAGCTAGCCGGCGTCGTGTCGCGAGAGGAATGCTGGGAAGACGTGTCGCTTTCAATGGATGTCGGACAAATGGGCATTAACGTGGTAAACACAGTCAAACGTATGTTGTTGTTGTTTTTTTTTCGATAACAGTTTAAAACTCGGGGTATCCTCAGTGGAAGATAGTAAAAGTACCTGGCAGTTGCGATTCGGCCGTGCATGACACGAGGGTTACTTTTAACCCGTAAATGTAACAAAAAACGTACAAAATCAGAACGGAAATAACAGAAGAAACATTCAGCTATGATGCATTTAAGTCCAGACATTCGTCATCGTTCCGGCCTTGCGCTTCCTGATCATTTCTCTAGTGGCAATTTGAATTCTCTCCGATGTACATGTGTTTTATATTGTGCAAACACGCACAATAGGTATGTGTCAAATGCGCGAGTGAAGGTGATAAACGAAGAACCTAATACTACAGCGGCCATTAAAACTCACAACTGTGGTTTGTTTGTCACCATTAAGCTCTGAATGTTGCTTTGCATGTTGCTTTGGAAGAGGTGTTTTGGAAGAGCACCTGAACGCAACATCTCAACGTAAAAGCATAAAAGCTTTAAAAAATATGTTACTTTTTTCGTAGTTTCACTCTAAAAATTACATTTTCAATTTTCTATTAATTGCACAAAAAATCTAAAGTTTTACTACTGATGATTATGGTTTATATAATATTTTGAGGGTCTTTTTGTGGACTATATTGATCAAAATTACAACAGTAACATGCTTGAAACATTAATTTAGTTTAATAAGTAGAACATTAGAACATTATATTGAATTTTGACTGTCTTAAATAAGTGTTTTTAAAAAAATCATTCTATTTTTTTAGAGGCTTGACCTTTAATGGAATTGTTTTGCCTGTTTGTCTTTTTTTGCCCTCAGAGTCGCATTAAAAAGATTATGCAGAAGGATGCAGAGGTGGGGAGGATCGCAATGGCCGTTCCTGTAATCATTTGTATCCTTACAGACATGCAGCATCAGCTGGGTTTTGTTTGGTTCTGAAACTGAAATTACTGAAATGTTATTTGCAGTTAATTTTAAATCTTCACACACCCTCTTACATTCACTTATTCACTTAATTTAAATTTTAATTGAAGCTGACAATGCAGTTTTACATAGTTCTAACACATAGAGTTGTACACTAGTTTGTCTTTTACATGCACAACATAATCAACACAAACATTTAGCCATGTTTATTCTTACCAGAACCTCTAAACATGTTTTGGGGTTGCGAACGGATGGATTTCTTCCAGGTTTTGCAGCTCCTTAATACACTGCTAATTTAAACTGAGGCATTAATTAACAAAAAGGGCTGCGCAGCAGTGAATGAATAATTCAGTCCACACGTACCAGAGAAAATCCCTGCAGGTGATATGAGCTGTTTTTGCGCTGCGATTCTGGAGGAATCTGTCAAAGTGAGATTTTGGTTAGAGGGTGATGTTGAGATGTGCAGGAACCGTCCTGAACTGCGACCACCAGCTCGGGCGCTGGAAATGTTCCTGAAGTGTCTGCTGACCAAAACCTGCCTGATAACTCAGTCGAAGCTCAGCACCGTCCTGTCGGTTGCTCACATGTGAGTATAGGTTCCACCATCACGCAAACAGGTCACCTGGAAATCCAAAAATGGCACGGAAGAAGAGGAATCCATGACTTATTCAGGCCGACGGAGCGTTTCATTTGTTCAGCTCCTCCTGTAACTCAGAGAGTTAGGAAGTCGTATATGACTGAGGGGAATTTAACTTTTCCTCATCTGTGAACATTTCTGCCTGAGTCACATTGGGTAGATTTTCATCTGCTGTGGTGGGTGGTTTAACAATGAGGACAATATTTCCCATAATCCTCTGCGGTGTCACCATTGTTTCCATTTCAAGAAAGTGGCAGCAAAAATGACCCAGATGTTTGTTTTCTTTACTTTTGTCCGTGTTTGTATCCGAACACACTAATCACCAAAAGATTTTTGTTTTTGTTAAATTGTCTTTCTATATTCTGCGAAGTGTTGTGTCTGCGGTTAACATACGGCATCCTGTTGCTGTGTAGGAAGCAGTGCATCGAGTCAGAGAAGCTCTTCGACTTCCTCAAAGACCTGGTGGAAGGAGCCACGTCCACAGCCAACAAGAAAGACAGCAGAGCCATGAGTGTGTGGCCGCTGTACAGGTAGACACTTTCATCTGTCACGTCAGCCATCAGAATGTCATCGTAAGTGTCCGGTAACGTGGAGCAGATGCCTACATTGGAACACTCAAATAGATGGAATAATAATGATTTATGATTGTTTAAAAAAAAGGTACATATTCATGTCTTTTGTAAGCATCAGAAAACTTAGAATCTTTAATAACCTTCACAGTTATTGAATCAAGAACAGAGAGGTTAGTGGCCAAAAATGGGATTAATTTCTGACTTTTTGACATGTGCTGGTCCTCAACTAAATACTGGAGGGATTTATTAAAAAAAGAAAACAGACGTATTATGAGAAATTTTAGAGTCTAAGCCATGAAATAGGGCTTAGGTTGAAAAACACTAGAGTTCTCCTTTAAAAGGAGATGAAGTTAAAATAATGTGCAAATTAAGTAAAAGATGCATCATTTTTGTTTCAAATGCTACAAATTTAAACTATTTAAGCCATTCTCTACCTCCTCATATCATTTGGTTGGCCACAGAGCCAAATCGTTTGATGATTATTATTACGGATTGTTTTCTATCTGAACATGCTCAAGAATTCACACAAGTCAAATGAAAATGTGTAATTTCAGTAAATGATAAAAGCAAAGTAGCAGAGGTGAGATGACTCAGAATCAGAAAGTTTAACATTTTCTCCTAATAAATGTTTTATTTTGCGTGCTGTCTGCAGGCCCAGACGGAGCGAAATCTCGGTTAAAAAACCGGCTGAAGCGGTGGAAAAGGCGCCACGATCGAGCCTCGACTCGCTGGATAACGATTCCTCCTCCAGCGTATGTATTCTACGACCGACAACACATTCAGCTGGTTTAATCGTATCTTTTACCCATGAAGTCACTTTCTGGCAACTCGGGAACAGGTTCTGTCAGTGGCGAAGTAACAACAGCGGCCCCGTGAGGCAGTAGTGGTCATTACACTTCAGGAATCAAACAAACAACATGGAGATCAAAATCTAAGAACAGCGTTCTTAGATTTTGACCTGAGCCAGGGTCCAAAATATCAAATCTGTCCTCTTGCAACACACGGTATGTATATTAGGCGATCAGACGACAAGCAGCCATTAACAGGGATGTAAACATGTCCGATAATCTCTGCTTTTATGAATTTATGACCCGCTGTGTTTGTTCCAGGAGGCGGAGCTCTTCATCTGCTGCTGAACGTTCAACCCGAGCCGAAGGGCTGTGATCACTTCCTCTCGTCACTTTTCCGTACATTTATTTAAACTCTACTGATCAACAGTTATGTGGGAATATATTTGCTATGAAAAAAAAAATAAGTTTAGAAAAAAAATGTACGTTTTGTAATATTTTATACTTTTGTCTATTTTTTCAGTTTTTGGAAGATGTACAGCATTTTGTGAATGATTTCTTTTGTGTTTGTAAGATGTGTTAAGAAAAAAATCCTAGTATAGTTAAATTATGAAATAGAAATTGCTACAAACCCTTTTAGATTCTAAAACTATTTTTGTTCCTGCAACTTTAATTGAAAATTCATATTATGCACTGGTTAAATTATGTTGTAATTTAGTTGGTAACTTATGTGTCTGCTTGAAATCTCAGTTTTTCGTGCTCTTTTAGACATTTAGGCGTTTACCAACCTTTAAAACCTGAATAAGTGCTTCCTTTGCCGACTGCTGGCCTTTATGAGCGTTTCATTTTTTTAAAAGCACTTGTAAATTAACGTTTTAAAGACAGTGAACCTTTGCATAATTATGAAATGTAACTGAACGATAAACAAGTTTGTTCCAGCATCTGGCGATTGACAGATTTAATGTGAAGTTAGAAAGATGTGCTCATATAAATAAAAACAAAAATCAACAGCATTCAGGGATCGGTTTATTCCAACCAACTCGTCTTTTTTTTTCCTTTTACATCGTGAAGGAATGAAATGATGAATAAATAGATGCATTTTATCCTGAAACTGTCACTTTGAAGTTAAATATAGCAAAACGAGTGCCTTGAGATGCTACGCTAGCTACCTGCATATGGAATTAAAAACTGTTTTGAGCGACCCGACGCTAACGCTCTTGTGGAAGGTCCCAGCTCATCTGATCGAGCTCTAAGTGACGACCGCAGGGATAAAGGTCAAACACAGGGGTCACTCCTCCCTCTGGACCGTTGATATGACACATGCATCATGGCTGAGAGCATCTTCACTACAATTACAGAGTAAATAAAAACAGAATAAAAGAACCAATATTAATGACACAGTAATTACATATGTATAGAAGTGGAGGCCAATTTTGCATTAATGGTTTGAAAAATTTGTTGCTTTATTTAATCCATTTTCCATCCAGAGTCCCGAAGGCACAGTCGGCTCACTCCTTCCTTTGAACAACTGAGCCAAATAGTGCCGGGGAGAAATCTAGAGTTAAATATGATGAAAATTAAAACATTTACACGAACACACACACACACACAGAGGTCGGCTTGCACCTATTCTGCCTCTCGTTAACTCGTGCTAAGAGTTTACAGGTGGGACGTGTTGTGCCGAACAGAGCGAAGGGACGCGCTTAAAACAAACGGGGAAACAAACGCGTTCAGAAGAGGCGTGCTCCAAAGCCAAAAGTCTGTTTGATAGCCTCAAAGTAGTATCTCTTCCAGCCTTCTTTCGTCCGCTCCTCCTCGTTGTCCGGGACGCCGCGGCACTCCACCTTCAGCTCCGTCTCGCTGCTCCGGTCCACGAATGTCATCGAGATCGTCGCGTAATGCTCTGAGGGGCGGAGAGAGTGACGTCAAAAACTTACTCAACCACAAACAAGATGGACGTGCAAGAGGCACAAACGCGCGACTTAAGATGAGGCAGGGAGTGTCAGTGTCACTGCTTTAAAGGGGAGTTCTGGTGTTTTTGTTTTTTTACTTAAACCCTATTTCCTGGTCTTTGAAGGTCTACAATTTAAAAAAAACTTCGGACTGTTTAGCTCAATAAGGCAACGGTGTTCAGCAAGTCAAAATGTTGGAAATAAATGTCACTTTTTGTTGCCGCTAACTAGGCTCAAAATGTTATTGCAACCCATGTTTTTGACTCAATAACTGTAAAGACAGTGCAATCATTTCTTATGCACTGCCTGTTTTTCCCTTCCTTCTTTTACTTTAGTAGCACTGTTTTCCCAGGTTCCCCAGTGTTTCCTTAAGATAAATTGAATTGGTGCAGTTTTATTCTGTGGGTAGATTTACACTGTGGGCATCTGCTCCATGTTACCAGACACTCGCTGTAACATTTTGGGCGTAGTTGGCAGCGAAATAGAGTCATTAATTTCCAACATTCCACTGCGCTGTAGCCTCGTCAAGCCTTAACGATCCTTGCGACCGAACTACGTACAGGATTCATTGTCTAAAAGAGATGTATTTTTGTGAAAATTTTAGACCCTCAAAAGACCAGGAAACAGGGTTCAGGTTGAAAAGTATAGAAGATCTTCAAATTTTTTACAGTACAGAAGAACAACAAGCTGATTAATATGAAAGTTGGTCTGTTTATTAACTGTTTTTTATTTGGTAATGTTGTTTTATGGGCAAATAATGAAGAGTTGTTGATTAATACACAATTTTTTTTCCTGATCTAAAATGTCAAATGATCATTAATATTTTCTTATAAATAATATTCAAAAAATAAGATTTTTCTAGTGTTAAATTATGGGACATTAGACGTCAGCATCACTATCGGACTCGATAGTGGCCGATTGAAGTCTTTGACAGTTTCCCCCCCCGACAGTATACTTCTTACATGACAATAGTGAATCGAGTCACGTTTGCAGATTATTCAGCTGGTCTTTATCCTGATACAAATCCTTATTTATTTATTAGAATAACATCTTTGTGCCAAACATTTTTTTCTAGATGCATTTTTCAGAGTGTAGATTACATTTAACAAAGTGTTTGAATCTGTGAACTATGAATTTTAGGGTTGTCACAATCTCATTTTAAGTCAAAAATGAATGAAAATAAGCTTTGGTTTTGATTATCAGAATCAATGACTCAGCGATTCTGCCTGTTGTTTTTTTTTTTTTTTTTCCCCTCCAACCAAAACCGGAGCTAAAGAAACAACAAAGTTCACAGAAAGCTGCAGCTGCACAACAGACGCGAAGCACAAAGAAAGCCAACAGGAGGAAACCGTGTTGGACATGCTGGTTTCTTCTCTGAGATCCAGCTTCAGGCAAAGGTTTTACTCAGACCAGATTCGACAAAATGAACTTTTTGGGGTTTTTCTTGTTAGCTTGCATATTATTCAAACCTTAACACTCAATAAGCCACCAAGGTGAACGCACACTAATAAGAAAGTTGTTTTAATGAGAAACCTGACAATTAAATGAAAGTTATCAGGACATGAAAAACCAGATTTTACTGTCTAATTAAAATTTTAATCAA
>KV751380.1:110284-131088 GCA_001698575.1 Mola mola | reverse complement strand
GAATCTCACACACACACACACACACACACACACACACACACACACACACACACACACACACACACACACACACACACACACACACACACACACACACACAAAGATGAAAAAAGCAACATACCACTGGGCCAGGTGTTATACCTCCACTTCATTACTATTTTCTCATCAGGTACCTGGTGGAGACGACGCAGGTACAAATAAATACACGTGTGACTAGAAACAATAGAAATGGTTCAAAAGGTCAAATGTCCGTCTCACCAGCTCTGTGAATTCACCGAAAATGTTTCCATCTAGCAGACGAAACCTTCCACCCTTCTGCCCGTCCACTGTGGCTGGAGCGTGTGTGAAGGCCTGGACCATCTGCAGACGGACAAAACAATCGGAAAAATCAAATCAAATTTTTAAAGTGCGAAATATTGTTAAAAAGTCAAGCAGCCGCAGTTTAACGGGAAACGCCGCCTTTTATGGCTGGGGGGGGTGGGGGGGGGGGGGAACAAAAAAAAAAAAAGATTTTTGGAATTCTGTACAACCATCTGTATGTAACAATGACACAAGCTTCCTAAACACATGCCATGGCGTCTTTATCGCCCTCTGGTGGCTGTATGGCTCATAAACCCTCCACCTTCATGTTAGCAAATGGGACACAGGCCCACTTAACCTCTTCCCAAAGATGGCTTCTGTCATTTTAGGTACCTCAGTTTAGTTTTAACGAGTCATTTGATGCTATGAAAAGCTGTGATTGACAGCCGAGACCTGCTCATTTCTAGTCGGGCACATGTATGGACGGGAACTTGGGTCCACCGCCTTGATCAATACTGCGCAGACTCCAAATCATTTTGTCACTTATTTTATCAGACAACCGTAGCTTCTCAGATCCAGATATTGAGCAGCTATCATATTAACTATTTGCCCTACCCTTTAACTTTTGTAGTTACTCTGTCAGCTGGTTGTCTGAAACCTGATGGTCACATTCAGCAGAAAAACATGGAGCTCACCTCCTGGTTGATGAAGACCCTGAAGAGATCGTCAGGTGAAGTGAGGAACTTCTCTTTCAGGCTGAATTTACAGGTGGGGATCTTGACGCCAGTGTTGACTGGCGCAGCTGTGCTGCTCGAGGATGAAATCTGTTCCACACAAGAACAAGTGTCTGTTGAGATCTGCCTCGAGGAGAAGCCCGACGGTTCATAAGTGATGCCTCGGTTATGGTGAATAATTTAGGGACAACAGCTTGGTCTGAAAATGTAAAATAAGGCAACAAACCTGAGTTCTATCCAGCTTGGCTTTGGACTGCGATGTGGACTGAGGCTTGGACACCCCGTTGGCTGTAGGCAGGATCATTCCCTGCGTGAACTCTGCGATAAGAATGCAGACTTAGCTTAATTTACCTTTTTATTCATTTCCAGGGAAGAAGTTAGTAATTGAAGTTGTTTTATAAACAGTAAAATACAAAGAAATTCCACCTGAAATAAAAAAAGATTTACAGTTAGTTATGTTTAATGTGGGGGTTTCTAACTTCTGAGGATCAAGCATGAGACTCAAAAGGTAGCAACCCCACCCTGTGGCTCCGCCCACCTTTTAGACATTCGCAGAGCCCTTGAGAAGGCTTCACTGACGGTCATTGTGAATGGTGTTGGTCTTCCGTGTTTATGGCTCTTTCCCGTGTACGCAGTTGTTGATATTGCTAGAAGAGCAACTTTTCCTGCTGGGATGTTGGCCTTTCACCATGTATGGGGACGCGAACGCATATCTCCCTTTGTAGAACAGCCAATAGGAACATCCTCTCGCTCTTTCTCAGGCGGTAGATTTTAGTAAAACATTAAGAGCCTAAAGACGGTGCAGAACTCTAATATCTTTTCAGACCACTTAAATTACAATATTTTCAAAAGGTTGCTCTTAAGTTTTTGCCCAATTACACCAAAAATAAACTCCAACTTTAAAGGGACAGTTCAACTCAAAATCAATGGTGCTATTTATCTCCAAAACCAAGCAGCTCACACCAAAACTATCTACATGGATGTACAGCACTACAAGTAAAAACATGTACTTTTGATTTAATGGCACTTCAATCTTTTTATCTAATGTTACATTTTCCACATTTTATCTAATTTAAAATATCTTACAAACTTGAGATTGAATTTGAACCCCATTTTGGAGGTGAACTGATCCTAAATGTCAACCTGGATGGCTGAATGTAAGAATAAGATTCGATACCTGTTTTTAAGAAGTCCACATAGCTTCCCAAGGCTTGACGGATTTTCTCAGCTCCTTGCGTCTTCATCAGGTTCCTCAGCGGCGTCTCAGGTTCATCTTTATTCAGCGACACAGAAATCTGGGCAGAGGCCAGGAAACACGTATCACCACACTGCTCAAACATCACCCAGTCAGTTGGTAACAAGTTCTTTAGTGAAAACTTACATCCAGATCTTCCATGTCGTTCTCGTCAGACAGGTTTGGAACTTCGACTGTTCCTTTGTATATGACTCCTGATTTTGACTTTCCTGGTAATACAAAGAGAATACAGAAAAGATTCAGAGCCTCAAAAAATGCAAATAATAATAATAATAATAATGCTTACCGGTCCAAGTAGCTTTCAGGTTCCACTCATAAAAGAAAATAAGTTTCCCTTTGCGGTTGTTAATCGAAGCCTCTCCTTCCGCCTTGGTGACTTCTGTCACCTCACAGCTGCCCTCCTCGTTTTCCACACTCACTCCGACCATTAGGGATTTTAATTTGTCCGACGACCAGTTTGTGGCATCACGTTCAGTCCTGCAGAGACCGCAGCCATGAGAGGGCACATCCAAACAACAACAATCTGCCTCTCCTTTATATCGTAAGCTGAACAGGGATCCTCATCATTTCAGTTCACTTCCATGATGGTTATATACTTTACTGGAGATGTTCTTCACAATTGTTTCAGGATTTAGGGATCTAAGTCTTTCCTGACTCCCTGGAGTATCAAATCTTCACAATTAATTCATTTTTACAGATCATGTGCAGTTAAATCTTACACAAGCTGATAGTGAGTAGTTGTACCCTAAGACAGCAGCTGTGGCTGTACACTATATTCAAACACATTATTAAAAAAAGGCTTATTACAATTTTCCAGGATTTCAAAAGTGACTTTAAACTGCTTCTGTCCAACCAACAGGCCAAAACACAACTTTTCAAATCCAGATTTACATATTATTAATATACTCAGCAACTAACTTTTTTCTGATGACTTTTGCTTAATTAATTGAATAGTCATGGCAGCTCTTTGTGTATGTTTTTGAAAGAATTCAACATATCACACATGTGAGCTCAATAACTATGGTTAGTTGTATTCCCCGCATTTAAAGTGTTTGATATCATCAGTCGTGTTTCATACTTCAAAAGCATTCTGGAATTCAATTTTCACTGTGGCAACAAATGACTTCAGACCTTCCCGGGGTTACTTCACTGTACGCTTGTTACAGGAAGGTTTAAATGCATTAATAAACAATGGCAACGCATCAAGTGAAATTAATTCCCATACTTCATTGACCTGAAACTATTAGCTGCCTGGGTGTCGGAACAACACATACAACAAACCAATTAACAGTGCAGAAAACTGAAGTAATATGCTCAGAGGAACTCAAACAGTTCAAAACATCTGAAATCGTGGCGAACTCTGATGGGATTAAAGGTGGCATCATCTCAGAAGTGCCATTTTTGACTTCAAATTATAACAATAGTAAATTCCAAAGAGGCAGATTTTTGAGTGACAGGGGGTCTGTGGTGGCAATTTGCTTATACAGTCACCAAAACTGCATTGAAGGAGTACTTTTCTTTAACTTTTAACAGCAGATGTCCCTTTATGGAGAGGAGCAACACCCAAATATATTCTTTTACATTCTTCCTAAAGATTGTATTACAGTACAAAGCATCCATGTCTTTTTAAATCTTAATATTGGATATGTGACATAAATTTCTATCTGAACTAAATGAAAAAGCTCAAAAAACACAATGTGGAAACCTCTTAACACAGCACAGACTTTATAAGAACATTGATAACTTCCTACTCACAACACGGTCTTGCCAACACTAACCAACACTTAATGAAAATGCGTAAATTCGCGTGTTCTGTGGTTAATAATAGAAGCTAGAAACTATCTCCCATTTTTTAAATAAGTTACAACCACGAAACACGTGTGTTGTGAACGAGCACCGCCGGCTCCCAACCTCAATGCCTGCATGTCAGGTTACAATACCGTTAGCCGCCTACAGGCGAAGCTAGCTTCGACCGTTGGGTTAACTTCGCCCGCTCCCTCAAATGTCACTTAATTCGTGATAATAAAGCGCTTATAGCTGTCTGTCAATCAGGTCCTGACAATAACCGGTGTATTAAGTTGTCAAAACTAAAAAGAAAGAGCGAGAATGACAAGAATACGAGCAGAATGTGTCAGGTTAGCATTAGCAGACTAGTTAGCAGTCGGTGTCCTTTCATCAAATCTCACCAGTGCCAATTGTTGACATTAGTCGCATCGGCTCTTTCCTCCACGATCCAGCGAGGGTCCCCTTCTCCCCACTTGGCCATCCTGCCGGCTAAAAGATTTTAGAAGCTTTGCGATGTACCGAGGAGGGCAGCGAGCAGGCTTGCTTTCCGGCTCCTGTCCGGTGCACGTTGTTTCTAGAAACCTCTGGCAGCTTCTGCATTTATCCACCGCCGTGCCGTGCGCGGAACGTGCTGGAAGCGGAACCCTGTAGAGCGCCTGTCCACCCGGAAGATATTTTCGGAGGAAAACTTCCGCTGCTCAGCAAAAGCAAAGCGCCTTCTCAACAGAGGGACGAAAAAATAAATTAAAGTAATTAATTAAATAAGTAGAATAAATGAAGAATAAAAGTGAAGCCCCTTCAAAGAAATCGATCTAATCCCAAAGTCTGAACAAGTTTAAAACTAAAGGTACAAACTTCAATACTGTTAACTTATGGAAGCTGTGAATTGTACAACCAAACTCTGTCTTTTCATTAGTCGTAAAGTTGATATTAGTCTAGATCTGCAGCTGTTCTGTTTTAGTTCATTATATTCATTGGTTAAGTTTAAAAACCATTTCATGTATCTAATTTCATTCATTTCATTGCGTTTTACATAGAAGATAAGGTGAAATGCACAATAGCACCACCTGCTGGTCGATTTTACTGTCGTTATTAGCTATGCTATTTTCAGCTAATATAGTGCATGTTACGTGGAATTGTTTATTTGATGTTTTATACATTTATGGACATATAATGTTCATGATTTGACGAGTGTTTTATTTATTTCCATTTTAGTTTCACACTTTGCTTCAGCAATAAACCTGACCAATAACATCCAGAGTCTTGTTTTGAGTGAAGAGTTCAGCTGCCTGTCACACATGCATATCGAGGACAGAACAGCAACGATTAATTGATTAGTTGATCAGAAGAAAATTAATCAACCACGATTTTGACAATAAGTCTTTTCTTGAGCAAAATTTGTTACGTGTTTCATTGTAAGGAAGCAATTTCACAACATCATTTTGGGCTCTGAAAAATTATGACCAGAATATTTTGCTATTTTTTTAACAATTGATTACTTGATTAATTGTGAAAATAATCAGCAGATTGATCAATAATTAAAAAAAAAAATGTTAGTTGTGGCTCTAAAAACTCCCTGCCGGAAGAACAAAGCTAATTTTGAAAATTAAATACACCTTTTTGACAATTAATTAAACTCTGCTCACCAGCAAATCATTCTTGACTTATATTCCATTGAATACATAACAAAATTTTAGATTAATCGGCTTTTGTACTCAAGAAATAAGCAAATAATTAAATAAACTGTGTTCCATCAACTTTTCTTTTAATAGGTATGGACTGCAGGCAGGTCAGTTGAGTACCCACACTCTTTAAGAGGCCACACTAATCTACAGGTTAGGATGTTGTATAAAATGAAAATAGAAACAGGATTTCACCTGCTCAACATTTCAAGGTTTCCTTTATTTTATTTTACCTTTCAAACAAGTTCCCAATGGGTTACAGGTCAGGACTGCTGGCAGGGCAGTTTAGCACCTGGACTGTCATACTGAGGTAATACGTGCAGAATGTGGTTTGGCATCGTCTCCCAAAACTCAAATATTTCTTCTGCATACATGATGCCTTTACAAAAGGTTACCCATGATGCCATGTGCACTAATGCATCCCCATATGCAAAGAAGAAGATGCTGGCTTTTATATCGCGCTCTGAAAACAAGCTGAAGGGTCCTTCTCCTTTGTTGCCTGGAGGATGCTGCACCCACGTTTTCCAAAAAATTTTCAAATTTTGATTCATCGAACTACAGTACAATTTTCTACCTCCCCTCAGACCAACCAAACCGTGTTCACAGACGATGTTTTCTGGATGTGTTCCTACAGAACCGAGTCTGTTTTCAACGCAGTGACATCTGAGGGGCCCGAAGATCATGAGCATCCAAAAGAGGTTTTCATAAAGAAATATTTTCAGATTCTCTCAGTCTTTTAACGATTTGTGCTGTAGACAATGAAATCCCCAACTTTATTAAAATGTTATGTTGGAAAACATTACTCCAAAATCAGCGCAGTCTTTCACAGAGTGATTAAAACCTTCCCCATCTTACATCAGAAAGACTCAGATGCTCTTTTTTTGAATACCCCGCCATGTACCAGTTGCCTTTTTTCTTTTTTTTTTTCATGATTTTGCATGTTTAAAAATCAAAATAGGCACATCATTTTTGAGAAACAATGACATTTTTCAATCTCAACATTTGTTATATTAATAAATATGGGTTTTGTCTGTTCCCATTTGGTTTCTATTCAACTTTTAGCATCCCAACTTTTTGGGAAACAGGGTTCTAACATGTGTAAAGAGTTATCTGAATAGCAGCGTATGTTGCTTCATCATTAACGGTGCCATCACAGATGTGCAGTTACTCATGCCGGGGCACTAACACTCCCCAATAACAGACACTGGTGTTTCAACTTCACACAGGTTCCGTCAACAATCTGGATGGTCTCTTTCTTCCTTCGCACGGAGGACACAGTGCCCATGATTTCTGAAAACTCTTTGAAAAGCGCACTCTTCAGACCACAGGACACTTTTCCACTTTGCATCGGTCCACCAGGAATGAACTCCGGCCCGGAGGAAACAGCAAGGTGTCTGGATGTGTTTATTCATGGTAGCGTCTTAACAACAAACTTTTAATATATTCATGTGGTGCTCTCAAGCACCTTAATTTCAGAGATTTCTATGGATTCTCTGAAGTTTTTGGATTACACAATAGATCGAAGATGATGAAAACCCTAAATTACTTGAAATTGGGCATCACAAACTGTTATTTAACCCTAACAGTTGATCACAAAGTGGTGTATCTCGTCGAAACCATTTGTGAACAAATGACCAACTCAAACATAAAACCTGTAAAATGTCCATGACACATGTTGCCATTGGGTTTATGTTTTAAGCTAAGAACCTTTGCTTCCCACCAGCCAGCAGCTCAGACTGATGCTGATCAAATGTTTCAGCCTCAATCACTGCACACAAAGGAAAACAATGCTCCCCCTAGTGGCCGAGCCTCAAAACACACTTCCCTGCACATGACGTGAAACGCAGATTACATAAACAGCATCAAAACACAAATATAAACAAGAAAAAAACGCATTCCACGGCCTAAATGCTCGCAGTTGCTGATGGCTGAACTGCAGGGATGTGAAATGAAGAGCTAGAAAAGCGAACTACAACGTAAGTTGACATTTGACAGCGCAGCACCGTGTAAATATTGAATAAATCCCACAAACAGATGAAGCCAATGACAATGAGACAATACAGTGACGAAAGTATTTAAATCCTTTATCTGCATAAGTATCCCATTACAATGATCTAAAAATGCTCTATTATACTGTTTTCACAAAGACAGCTGACATTATTTTTGCTACTCTTTCTATATTTTCTCACCTATTAAAATCTTTCAACTATGAAAAAGGTCCAGCTCTTTAAAAATATCTACCTTATATTTTTCTATTTTTAGCTTTTACTTGACCATGTCTTTTTGGTTATGTCATATTCTTCCTTTCCTCTCCTCATTTTTGTATTCTGTGGCACTGCTGTGACCTGATTCTTTGATGGACCTCTTTGGTGATGGGTTAAATATTTTATGTAATATTAAAGACATAATAAAGCCCCCTCTCTCTCTCTGTCACATTCTTGTTCATAGTTTTGCAATCCAGCAAACGCTTTGACAGATGTATTTCAGCAGTCAGGGTCTTGGATTGGATTATTAAAGATGTATGGATGGGTAAGTGTGTGTACTGTTGCTGCAGCTTGACGCCCCGATGTGGGGTCACAAGGCAAGTCTGAGAGGTCAGGACATGATTAGTGGGACAGTAAAGAAACAAAACAAAAACAGCATTCTATTTAACATATTTCCTCATCTTTTGGACGTTTGCCATCAATTGGTATACATATTTACATATATAGTTACATATTTTAAGGGCCATAAAGTTGTTTTAGACAGTACGCTGTATTGTTTTTTTTAAATGAAAATAAACTTGTTACTGTGAAGTTAAAGGTAAAATAAGTGGGAGACAGTACAGTGGAAGTGTAATGCACTAATGCTATTAAACACTCAAAATACAATGTTTGTCTGATGAAAGCAGGGATTTTAGAGTTTATTTACTCTTTGATTCACAGTTCTAAGATATATATATAAAAGACATATGATATCATGATATATTAACTCCACAATAACACTATAACTCCACTACTGCATCTCCCAAAAAATTGAAAAATAATGGAAAAGTTGTTTTTTTTTTGTAATTTAATTCAAAAGCGTATACATATATATTTTTTTTCCTATAGCTGCTTTATTCTTTTCTATTCTCTTTTTCTCACTGATTTTGTCTTTGATGACGCTCCTGTGAATTTCTATGATGGGTTTAATCTTTTATGTAACATAGAGGACATTAAAGAAGCATTAGCATTAAAGACGCTAAGCATATTGCAGTTCAGCTGCCATTGGTGTTCAAAGCCAATTCTGCAAATTCTTTCAGCCGGTAATTTTCAACAATCAGGACCCTCACACATTTTTTTAATTTTTTTTTTGCCAAAGCGATTTTTGTAATTCTCTTTATTTTGCTCCTATTTTTTTCACCTATCGAAGCCATTCATCCATTCAAAATTTTAAAATCCTTAAGGATATCATTGTTTCATATTTTTCTCATTCCCACCTACACTTCAGCTTTTCCAGAGATTTATTTTATAAACTTTATTCTGTCTTCTATTTCGTTGCTGTGTCCTGTGAAATTTCTTTGATGTCTTTAATGTAACATGAAAGACGTTAAAGACAGAAGTAATAAAAAAAGCCCAATTAGCCTTAAAGACTGAAAAAAACTTATTTAGACCCTTAATGTAAATAATTAGTGCAGGTCAAACTATAAGTCCTTGTTTTTCTCCGACGAAGATGAGCGCGTGTGGACGGGAGAGCTCGACCGGTCGCGGTCACTCGTGTCCGGGACTCTCCTGGCTGCCTTTCACTTGTTTGTGAGTGAGATCGGGGCGCTGGGAGAGCGACCCGCGGAGGAATCATTAGAGAGGAATCCCGGCCATATGGCTGGCTTTTGTCGGCTCCCCTCCCCCTCCCGTCCGCTCCGCAGCAGCCGGCCATATGGCTGGCTTTTGTCGGCTCCCCTCCCCCTCCTCTCCGCTCCGCAGCAGCAGCAGCAGCAGCAGCAGGACAGAGGCTGCTCAGTCGGTGGAGCCGTGGCATGAATGATCTCATCTGAACCCGATCTCCGCTTTCCCTGCCGTCGATCCTATGACCGAGACGGGAATAAAGTAACACGAACACGAGGTGAGTGCGGCCGCCCTGACGGCCACTCTACAGCCCCTTTTAAACCGGGTCCCCGTTCGTCGTTTTTAGGTACTTAACAGTCGAGCCGCGGCGAAAACTCTTGTTTTTGGCTAGAGAAGGAGGAAGGACCGCGGAGGGACGTGTGGGTGGGCGCTTCTGGCTAATTAGCTCGCTAGCGTCGGTGGGGTTTAAAGGTGAAATAGCCAGGCTGAGGCGAATACTCGCCATTTCGCGACTCCCGCTTCAGCGCCTCCTTTTTCGGCGTTTCGCTGAACATCGTAGCCGAGTTAGCAAGCGGCGGCTCGGGACGCGTGAAGCCAGACCCGTAGCATAGCTAGCCGGCTAGCTGTTAGCTACTAGCGCAAAATGGCCTCATTGTCGCTCTGGCTCCGATGCTGAAAAGACAAAGCATGCGGCAGTCACGGCCGGCGGCTCAGAACGGCGGATTTAAGCGCCGGGAAATGGCCCAAACTGTCCGGAGAGAGCTTTTACGTTACACTGTAATGGGAGGAACGGGGAAATGTGCGCGGCCGCCGTGTTGTCCCTATATTTGTTCGTTTAGTTGCGGCGCGCTGTGAAAGTGCTGGATTTCACTGTGCAGTGGGGGATGGGTCATGCTAGGAGCCATTGACGTAAAGCAAGGCAGCATTTTGTTTGGCTTCTGGCTCCTAGCATAATAAAAGAGTCCCGTTTATCAACAGTGTTTACTTAACACGCCGTGTAGTGTTTCTGTCGTGTTCAGAACTGCGCAATTCTCACGATTAGCTAATTTTAAACGAGGTCATTTTTTTTTTTTTTTTGCGCTTGATTACTCATTTCCTGTCTGCGTCTCCCAGACAAGTTTTTGAACATGATGCGTGTTAGCAGTTTCTTGTTTAATCTTGTTAAAGCAGTGCGACCACATATACACTTAACAATATTAGACAAGAACATAGGAAGGAGCAACGTTTAAATGAAAAGTATTTATAGTTTAAGTTTATAGTATTTGGGACGATTTAAACGTCAGTCACTTAAGTATCTCTAGCAACAAAACATGTCTTCAAAATCATTATTTATTATAGAGTCTGACTGTTATATATCAGTTGGTTCATATGTCAGTATCAGCATGTATGTTATCATTCGGCCAATATAAAATAAATTTGGTTTTATAGAACACAAGATCCCTCAGGCAATTTAGAATTATTCAATTTCCAGTAAAGGTTACAGCACTACCATCATTTATGACAAAAGTTCTTTATTAATCTGTAAAATGTTCTGCCTGTGAGGCATGTCTGTGTTACAACTGTTTATCTTGTTTGAGCGATCAATGCGAAAAATTAGCAAATATTGGACAATATCTTGATATTTGACATTTTTACTCCTTAATATCGGCATTGACCCCCGAAATTGCATATCGGTACACTTACAGAATGTTATGTGTTTACACAAAAGACAGCATATTTACTGGCCTTTAAGTTTGTAGATGTATGGTTTTTGTCATTTCCAAGCAGAGCCCTCAACATTTAAGATCAAAATGCTCACCCAGAGTATTCTAAAACCACATTTACCAATACACCTGTACTGTTTGAGAAGTTGTCCTGTGGAAAACTGTTGTTTAATTCTCTGTGCAGTGTGCTTTCTCTCAGGTCCTGCTGGTTTTAATTAATTTTTTTTCTGTTTGAGTGTTGACACACTGTCCTTGTTTCTCCTTTAGGGACGTAGTGCTCTCTAGCGTCTCGTTTAACAGGGGCCAGCACAAATGCACCACACAAGAAGACAATATTTATGTCCATAATTGTTTTCTCACCCTTTGTATTTTAGATGTCCTCCGTAAATGACCTTTTTTTCCCCCCTAATCTGTCCACTCTGTCAAGAAATTGTGCAAGCCAGGAAACGTGTACTGTAGACCTACTTCTTTTTTGGGGGGAAGGATTATAACTTTGAAACGCACTGTTTCCAGATCAACCTGATTAATCGGGTAACGAGTAGTAATTGAATTTGTTTGATTTAATGTCAGCTTTACATGTGAGCATGTAAAAGGGTACCTTCATCTATTGTGACGTGAAAGAGTATACAATCACTTCCTAATGATGAAAACACCATTTTTATAATGTATTTGATGTGGATTAAATGCTAAATGTTATATATTATGTGGTGTTTATTCATTCCTAGTTTTGGCTGTAAAAATCTTGTACAAAACCCCTTAATGTGAATGTTTATTTTCACAATTTTTGTGTTATGGTCAGATTGTTTGACCTCTTTATAAATAATCAATTATATTTGTTGGTGCAGAGATGAATTGTGCGGAAAAACAGCAGGAAAAAAAGGTGTTTTGGGTGAAATTAACAAGACCTGGTTGTTTAATTTCTATCTTGTAAACCCAAAGCCTGTGTATCAGTACTATTTCGATTGTACCCCTTTTGTGATTTATTTTTGTACACATAAAAGTGTCACAGTCAGTAATTACAAGCAAGTGGAACCATTCACCAACTTGCCCTGCCCACAGGTTTTTTTTTCGCACAGAGGAGACACAGCCGGACACTGCGCACTGTCTTTCCGCCTGATGGAAAATTAAATGCCACAGGCTGCTGTTCAGAGCTGTCTCCTACTTAATTGCATCCCGCTTATTTTGAGGCAGTCGCAGGGCCTTAAACGCTGGCAGGAGGGCCGTTGTGTTCCCGTGAGACATCTTTGTGTAAACGGTGTGCAATAAGGAAGTTGACTCTACTTTTTTTTCCCCTCCTTCAGTGAAGAGAAAGTGAAAATCTTGTTCTACTAGTTTTTGAAGCGTGTCGCGTGTAGACCCGGAAACCTGATATCCCGTGTAAACTTTAGTGGATCACGGTGGTATATTGTATTGTGAATATTGTAAATGTTTGTTTCCAACGTTCTTCTCACTTTTCCCCTTAAAAAAAAAAGCACCTTATTGATTAGGATATTTTCTTGCTCACAGGTGGCAATGGGAAGGAACTTAAGTGCACTGATCATGTAACTTGAGTGCTGTTTTTGTTTTCTGACAAAGGTCTCTCTAGTCTATGCTTACTTTGATGCAGCATCGGCATTTAGTTGGTAACCATGCTATTTTCGGTGGCTCAGTGGTCTGTTAAAAGTGTGGTTGTTCCGCCCAGCAGGAGTCTTGCTTCAGACTGGCCTAAAATGGGCAGAAATGGTGCTGAACAAAAGCTGCTTGTCGCTCGTACAAAAGTACTTGAAGCGTTGCAGCCGGGACCAAGCTGCATTGCTATTGCCTGTGCCTCTCAACAGGAAAGGTATAGCAAACTTTAAGAAAAAAACTACAACAAACAATTCACTGTTTACTGTAGTTCATGAAGATTTTGAACCTGTAGAGTTTATTGATAGTCATTGCTGCTGCTGAGCAGTTTGTAGCCCTATTTCCCTCTTACACAAATATTACACCACATAGCCTCATTTACATTACATATTGACATAGTTAATTACATGGCACTTATTTTTTCTTAGCTAGTGAAACTCAGAACATTAAGCATCCTGTGTGTTTGTCAGTGCTAAATGCTCAGATAATTGTTGGTGCTGGATGTCTAACTGTTTCTGTCTCCTCGCCATCACCACAGAGAGACAACATGTTCCCGAAGGGCACCAAGCGCAAGTTCTCAGACTCCGGAGAGGAGCCGGTCTCTGGTGGCGACCAGGGCCTGCCGGCGGCGTCTTCTGCAGCGGCTCGGACGCTGACGTCCTCTTACAGCCTGCAGCGGCAGTCGCTGCTTGACATGTCGCTGATCAAGCTGCAGCTCTGCCACATGCTGGTTGAGCCAAACCTATGCCGCTCGGTGCTCATCGCCAACACGGTGCGGCAGATCCAGGAGGAGATGACCCAGGATGGCACCTGGCAGATAATGACCCAGGCCCTGGCGGCCGCGCAGTGTCCCGCCGACCGGCTGGTGGCCACTGAGGTGCTGTGCCGGCAGACGGATCCAGCGGCGCAGGCCGGGCAGAGCCCGAAGCCCTTCTCGATGGTGGGCCTGGAGGAAGGCTACCACTCGGAGGAGGTGGTGATGGAAGGAGACGTGGAGACGGAGGTCACCATGTCCGCTTTGTCGCCCGTCGCCCCCCAGCTGTCCTCGGCTTCTTACCTGGCAGGTCCCTTCGGGATGGGACCCTGCTGGGAGGAGGAAGAGGAAGAGTGTGAGGAGGATGAAGAGGAGGACAGCGAGGAGTGTGCGTCAGAGGGAGAGGAGGGAGACCGGGACCACCTGAGCGCAGATTCCAGGACAGGGGACCAGGTTTTTGGGACCTTTGAGATCAAGCATCCGGCGCCGCCCCCCGACCCTGCGCTGGAAGAGCTGTTCTCAGACGTGGACCCGTCTTACTATGACCTCGACACGGTGCTGACAGGCATGCAGAGCGCCCCAAAGATGGGCCCTTATGACCTGCTGGAGAGCCTTTCATCCCACGGGCCAACGACCCTGAGCTCCAGCTCGAGCTGCAGGTCAGACCTGAACGAACTGGACCACATCATGGAGATCATAGTGGGCTCCTGAAACCCCTTCCTTTGGCCTGTACTGACCCCTCAGACTCTTCTCAGACTATGCACAGTACACGTGCACGTTCAGTGTGTGGTATCGTTACACATGGAGATTGAGTGAGGTTTTGGGACGAGGTGGGAAAATAACGGCAAGCTGGACAGATTTTGGGATTGGCCGTTAGACGTGTCATTAGTCCACTCTAACGGCCATTTAGGCATGTAGGCAGCTGCTGTTGGGACCTTCAACTTTTATTAAAAACCGGAATTGGCAATAAGTAGTGAGGGAGAGATTAGCAAATATTGGGATTCAAAAACCTCCAAGTTTCCTGCTTCGAAAAAGTCCAAAACATCCGTAAGCGGGCAACGATAATTACCGAAACCGTGATGCATTCTTATTTACTTTCCATGTTTACGTCTGTCATACTTTGTCTTACTAGCTCCTTCTGGTCGTCCATTTCTATTTATTGTTACATGGACTGAGAAACCGTTGGCCACACTACAACGCACCAGAAAACCAGAACAAATTGTAAATCCAAATCTATGAATCAATGCATATTTTCCTAAAGATTTGAGCAATTATGAATGGAATATATGTATATGTATGTATGTGTATATAGAAATATATTTTTTGCATTATACAGCTGGGGGATTTTTGCAAGTATCATTTGATATTATTTTTCCCTCCCAGGCAATTTTTAAGATTTTAATGTAGCCAGACTCGAGACAGTGTCTTCCCAAGGTTTGGTATCACAAGTCGACTGCAAACTTTACAGGCGCTGTTGTTTTTTTGTTTTGTTTTCCTCAAAGCTCTACACAGGGCAGGAAAAACTTCTCGCCAGCCACCAAAAGCCGGTGAAAGATTTGACTTTCTGGTAGATGCGTTTTTTTTTGTTTTTTTTTTTAGGTTCCCTGTACTGCTTTATGTGCTGACAGCAGCTTTTCCTGACGCATTTGAAGAAACCACGGGGTGATAACTGCATCAAGAAGCCATATATCTTTCTCTCATTTGTTACGACAAATGAATTCTGTTTGTTAACCCGATCTAATTTATTTTTTTATTTATTGTATTTATTATATCTAGGTACAGACATGCCACATTGACTTCAACCAACCGCGAGGCCCAATGAAATTGTATTTATCCAAATTTTGCCCTTCCTTTTAAATGCAGTACCTATTTATTCCTCACTTTTTTATTATCATCATCATTAGCGATGATGATGATGATAATAATAACCAGGTTACTATTCAGATCACTATGCAGCTCTGTCATACGTGTTTCAAAAATGATTGTATGCGACTCAAATGTCCTTTAATTCCTTTATGCAAACAGTTGCCTTTCTGATAAAGATGTGGGAAAAAAAATCCAACGCATTGTTCCAAATTGTTCCTTATCTACGTGATGAAGAGATTAAACTCAGGCAAACAAGATGTATTGACGAGAATACAGTATTACGACACGCTGAATACCTTACCGCAACACTCCTGAAGGATGTCACTCTGGTCTGAATGGGAGCTAGAACTTCAAAGACTAATTACTGTTGTAAAATGTATGCATTTTTTTATATCAAGAAAAAACATTGTAGCATCTTTGTAAATATTTTTTATAATAAAAGGTGCAACTATTAATTGCGTGGGTCTTTTTTTTGGGTGTTGAATTTCAGATTTGGCTGAACATAAATGGTAAAGCTGTTGAGACAGTTTATTTCCTGATGCCAACAATGTGCTAGTTGTTTTCTAATACTTCTCGTTCATATCCGCTACACCTGGCTCGCATCACAAACAGACCTTGAAAAGTTTGACCTCAAACCCGTTGGCAACCAAAAATGCTACTCAAAGGAGGAGTAATATCACATTTCTTTATCAGCTGCAGATAGCAGGACTCGGGTTTAACATGAACAGGAGGACAGTGGAGCTCTTTGATGCAGCAGAAAGAAATTTATCAGCTTTTGGCTACCAAATTTCTGTTAGGGCTTTTCGCTTTGTCACATTTAAGAAAAATCTCAAATATGGCCATCTGTAACCTGTGCAGACTGTTTAGATTCAGGCATGATTGTCTGCAGATACATGAGGAATCTGGGACAATTAAAATTAACAGGCAGCTGGAAGTTATATAAAACTATTTTTGGTATGTGTGCCAATACATCCAAGTGTTTGTACCAGTTCAAAACTGGCCAAACAAAGAAGACCGGCAACATTGCGCTCCAAAAGTCAACTTCCATTGTGGAATCCTGCATCATTCCAAAAAAAAAAAAATCATTTTCTGAGCAAAATAAAAATGGCTATAGAAGAGAGGTTCCCACCATTTTTTTTTCTTACCTTTTTGACTTGGGGACACTCAGAACGGGATCACATATTGAACGACTGAATGCACCAAACTCAGTTTGGCTGGAGTTGATGAGTCAGCTTGAAAGAATCCAACCAGTTCAATACGCTCTGATTGGTCAGGAGTCTGTTACCCCCCCAGGCAGAGCCGAGCCGACTCGCCATGGCAACTGCCTACAGCCGGCGATGACTGGTGCGGACGAGGACGCACAATTATTAATCCTGTACAAAATGTGTCTAAAGCTGCTGGGTGTACCCCCATCTTAAGAAAAGCTGACATTTTTAATCTTCCTGAATAGTTTTACATACACCCTTTCATATAAATTGTCTAGTAAAAGTGTCACCGGTACCTCAGCAGAGGGAGGAGGTTATATTTTTGCTTGTGTTTATTTGTAAACAGGATAACTCAAAACGTTCCCGGCGGGTTTGGCTGAAATTTTCAGGAGAGGTGCCAATTGGCCTAACGAACAGCTGATTAGATTTAGGTGGTGATCCGCATTAACGTCTGGATCAAGGAATTCTTTAAAAGGATTCCTCGCCAATTTCAACATTTGGCCCCGGCGGAGGTCCTGCGCTCTCTGAGTGCTTTCTGGTTTCAATTTTATTTAACGTGCTAATTTGACAACCTCGGAGTGGACGAAGCCTGGTGATCTTTGGAAACCCCTGCTCTTGAATGAAACTGAATCACACTGAATTATGACCTTATGCATTTATTTCTTGGCCTAAATATGTTAGCAGCATAAAAAAAAACAGCTTCCACAGGCTAAAGTGAAGGTTTTACTGTGAAGGTTTGCCTACGCTTCCTTTTACTCACTGGAAACTAAAATATATTGCTAATATATAAGACCAACTTTCAGTCACATCATCCCATTCCAAAAGGCCAAAGATCACAGAATCTGACAGATATTAGATCATAAATTTGCAAGGCCGCTCTCAAGGGAAAATCGGCAACAAACGGCATGCTCAAGACGTGGTTTTCAAGCTGTTCTAAAGAAATCTGAAGAACCACGAGAGGTCGAGGACAAAAAAGGAGCAAAAAGACAAGGAAACTCTCAGAATCTGCTGAGAAGTTTCTCTGATTTTCTTCTCTGAGAGACCAGAAGAAGTCCAGCAGGACGTGGCTCAGCACCTGGCAGCTTCATCGGGACACCAAGTGGACCTTCTACAGTCTGAAGAAGCTGATCAGGACTGGCCTTTGTGGACCAGCAGCAGCCAAGAAACGACATTTTCATAAGGAGAACGAGGTGAAAGGCTGAGATGTGTCAAAGCAGAGCTGATAGAACACTGACGGTCATGGACTGACCTCCACAGAGTCCACAGCTGAATATCAGAGCCAGTATGGGATCACCTGGACCGTGACAGAGAGAAAAGAAACCTGAAAAATAAAGATGAACTAAAGACAATCTCCTCTAAAGAGTTCAAAATGTGCTGAACGCAAAAGGGAGCTAACATTTTTCTTTTGCTTCTTTCAAATTTTTGTCACCTCATTTCCTGTTTTTCTGGTTGTTTTCTCAATAAAGACACTTAAATATCTATAAAGGGTCACTAAACCTTGACTTGAAACAACAAGCCTGTGGTGGCCTGAGACTTTTGCACAGCACATTATAACCTTCCATTCCAGAATGGAATATATTTTGCAATTCCTTGGAACGTCAGAGTTCATAATTTAAAAAGACTGTGAAGGAATTTTACCACAGAATGGTCCAAGACTCTGGAAGAGAGTGTTAGCTATGAAAGTCAGGGTGAAGTGAAGTGCAGTAGAGCCCAAATGCATCATTTGTCATCAGATACCAAAACTTTATATAACCAAACTGACGTCCCGTCAGCTTCTCACGAAAGGCAAGAGTTATATAAATGAATGAAAAAATTAAAGTTCTAAAATTGTATTTTGAGTTTGCAGCACTACTTTGACGGTCGACCTGTTCACAGTGGAATCAGAGGTTTTCTCATATTAATGAATGCAAAGAGGGGAGATGAAATGCAGCGCACAAGAAAGAAAAAATATCTAGAAGTATTTGTAAAATCCTGGCTCACTCTGCACGTCGGCCTCTCAGTTGGCCTGTAGTTAAAGATTAATGGTCTCCGTGTGACTCAGCAAAAAGGCAGCCTGAGGAGAGACGCAGGAGAGAAAGAAGCTATTGTGTCTCCTGAGAAGCACGACCAGAAACCCAAAGTTAACAGCATGTGATGTGGAAGCGGTGAATCGGGCCTCCCATGTGTAACGCTGTTAAACTGCCGCCACCTTTACAGACGAGCTGGTTAGTGACCTGTGACCCCTGAGTCACAGGTCACAGGCCTCCAGGTGCCTCCTTCTGACATCCGTGGTCAACATTTCTCTCAAATTCAAGGACGGAGGCCGAAACAGTCTGTAGCCTTTCAGTGGTCTGAGATTTAAAGAGCTCACAGGAGGCGTTTTAAGGTGGACTTTTAGTTACAAAACACCACAAGATCTTCAACAAACTGTTGCTACTTTTGTAATGCCTTCTTTTCTATACTATTCAAACTTTACGTTTAAAAGACCATGGCGAGGAAAGAAGAAGTACAAGCCAGCCGTGACAGATTCAGGAGGAAGAGAAGAAAAAAACAACCCATGAATATAATTTCCTTATTTGGTGTGTGCGTCCTGTCTTTCCGGTCACTTCTCCCCCACTTCCCTTCTGAGTCATCTGTGCCTTTAAAATGCTGCGTTCACGGGCTCACTCCCACTGTCCGGCCCACCCGTATCAAATGTGTCATTTTGTTCCATACTGTCTATTGTGGCTCTTTTTAATTAAAACTCACAAAACAGCTTTTTCATCAAATGTTGTGTCATGTCTTTTAAAGCTATAATGGAATAAAATGTATGTAAATCCATCATAATCCTCTCGAACCTTTAATGTCACATGTTTCTGTGTTCCTAACTTGCTGGACTGGTCCTCATAGTGTTATCTGTATTTTTGAAGAAAGCTGTTGGTTTAAGTAATCTTTTCGGGGATTAAAGTGGAGGAAATAGTGGATCCTACAATATTTTCACACAGATCAGCTGTCTGTATTCAGTTCAGTTTGGGCAAGTTTTGTACAAAAACTACATGGACTGGGAAGAGTGAATTAATCGATCACTTTCAGGTGATCTAAATATGATTTGTTGCTATTTTATCCCTTGCCAACAAGTTAGGGCATCTGTAATAATACCAACTAGAGCCGTTTTACTGCACAATGTGTACTTTTGAAACTTTACATTTTGCTGATATGGCTAAATAAAAGACTTTTAGAAATATTGTGCGTCTCATAATATTTAGATTATTGTGATTTTGCATCAGTTATTTAAGGTTATTCATCTATTGAGCACCAAAGGAAGTCAAAACAGGAGCATTAAAACAGTGAAAATGGAAAAAACAAAATATAAAAGCTACAGTATATCCACAGATAAGTAAATAAAGAAATTTTCATATTCCAAGAAGACTATAAGAACAGATAATTTACAAATAACAAACCCAACTCATAAAAGGCGGAACACGGGCCATTTTAAATAAATAGGCCTTCTACTGCTTTTTAAAGAGATTAATTTAAGAAAGTTAACATTTGTTATATTATAAACGCATTGCGTAAAAACGAAAATGTTTAAAGCGTTTTACGATTTCAAATGTGAAAATTATGGCCGGCAACTCATAAATAAATGGTGAAGCATGTTTCGCTAAGAGTAGGAGCCATAATAAGCAGAATTAAATTTAAAAAAAGATTTTTTTTTCAACAGTTTCCTCATTTTTTAGTGACATACTAGTAGTAATTTTACACTGTGGTACTATTACGGATATAAATAACCAGAAAACGTCTCCCACCGCTGTCAACCAAGCTTGTTCCGGGTACGATTCATACCACATCGGTGTCGCCTGACGCTTTAAAACCTCAATTACGCGGATCTTATGACCTGTTTTTGCTGCTTTCGTGCGTCGCGCCGGCGTAAGCGATTTTTCCGCGGCGCGCCTGAACGCGGCGGCAGCGCTGGCACATTCGCGGCCCCGTGAGTGGTTTTTCGGGGGGGGGGGAGCCGCAGACACGACGACTTGACCCAGCTCATGACGCTTTCGACGGGCACGTAAGGTTGTACTAACATTTTTTTTTTTTAATTTAAATTAAATTATTCCCTTCAAAAGTGTTTCCCTTTTAATTTAAACTGAGCCACT
>KV751380.1:93454-110254 GCA_001698575.1 Mola mola | reverse complement strand
TCCGGTACGGGGGTCAGGGGTGCTCTTTGGGGTCCTGGATGGATGGAAATTAAAGTATCACTTTACTTGAGGGACGCATGAAACTTGTGGGATTAAGAGCTTCAGTGACACGTTTGACTCTGTTGTTCTTGTTTATCTGTGGATAAAATCAGTCCAAGCAGCTTGTCAGTTTTTCGGCTGGGGGGGTCAAACTGTCACCAAAAAGGGGCCACATGTGTTCCCTCGTGTTATGAGGGGACATATTTGTGACGGGTAGCTAATTCCGGCATGTCTGCACGGAGGAGTGAAGTGTGCGAGCCTGCACGAGTGTCTCACAGTGACTCACCAGGTCTGTGGGACTGGAGCGTCCGCCCGGCAGACGCCGTCCGAGCGGCCGATGAGACAGGAAGACGCTGGGAGTGAATGAAAGCTGGTGCTGTTACATAAACTACATGGAGGGTTCATTACATGTCTGTGCTCCTGAATGTGCTGCCTTTCTATTGGCTGCCGGCTGAGCGGACCGACTGGCTCCACCAGTGGCATTAGAGGTGACCAATTACAGGTGCTCACAATCGGGATTAATAACGGTGGTTGAAGTGTCATTTTAGCATTGAACGGTGTTTTATTTTGTGATACCATTCAAGCTGCTGGTTTCAAGATTTAGTTTTTTTATTTACTGTTTTTGCAAAATGAGATTTAAGGCAAATTCTAATTGAAAAAACGTCATGTTATAATTTCTCGGACAAAAAATGGCAGAATACTGTGAATTACGTTTACTTTGTAACTGAGAAAATAAAAACATCTGTTTTAAAGCTTTGCAACTTCTGAGAATCAAGCATGAGACTCGTATGGAAGCAACGCCACTAAACCATCCCCTCCCGGGTTCGGCTCTGTAGCTCCGCCCCTCTTTTAGACGGCTTTGTGCTGCCCTTCCCTCACTGGAATGACTGGAGGCTGGTGTGAAAAGACCTCAAACTAAAGTGACGGTTTACAGCATTGGCACCACCTGCTGTTTAAAACATGCATCGCGAGTTACTTTAACGTCGTGACTGGCTTGAAGAGTCGCAGTGCTTTGTTACGTCCCTATATATTGCCTTGTTTTTGTCAAAGTTAGCTCAAAGCTAACTAGTAACAAGCATTCTGTGCTAAAATTAAAATATATTTAGAAATGCCACAGTTGGCTACTCACTTAATTGGAAGAAAATCTATGAATTGTTCAGTCTAAATTCTTAAATGTTGACTGCTTCCAGGTTATCAGGATTAATAAATCATTTATTTAAAAAGATCACTTTGAAAGGTCTATCTTTTACATTTTAAATTACATTACAAATTCAGCGGGTAGGAGATAAAGATGTTCTTCTTGTTTGAGTCTGTCAGGATAAGGGCTCTATAATTTGCAGAAGGGGGTTCGTGGTCATTCAAACCATAAAGTAGCTCCCGTCTGATAACGTCGTCACATGACACATGGTGTCGTATTGCACGCAGAATACAACATGTGTGCACACATACACATTATTTACGAGTGATTGAAGTTACCTGCACACGTGCAGGGACATACACACACACACCAAAATTCACAGAGCGGTTACGTAACTGAATTTGCACATATGCATTCATAGCCATAAATACACACAAGCACGCCCACACTGACACACGTTAACTAACATATTAACACGAGGTTACTTTGTGACGTTACAGCAGGTTTTGCTGATTTCTGGATTTTACTAGATTTTTTTTTTTGGCCACGGGCAATAAACTATATAACCTTCAGTTTACCACGGAAACACCTGACTGCCTCGGATGAAAATCACGTTTCTGACCTTGCTAAACCGAAGAAACCAATCCTGATGACTCACAGGGGCGGGGCTTAACATTGTAGAAAGGAAACTTGCCTTTCCTATGCATCCACTTATTGGTGACCTTATAGAAGTAGCTCCACCTCTTCTTCCAGGGAATCCGTGTCTGGTTCAAACACGTATGGCTGAACTCGACACTGTGCATTTTATAGTAGACTAGTTTAACTACACTTTGTGATTTTTTGACGCTGAAAATAATTAAGGGTTTAACCAACGGCAGGACGTTCTGATGAACTGATGAAGTTTATTGTCCTAACTGGTGACGTGTTTGTGTGTCGGTGTAGGTCCATGTTGGGTCGCGGTGTGAAACGGAAGTGGAGCTGCCTGCTGGAGCTGGAGGCCGACGCCCTCCCCGCCGCTGCGGACAAAGCGAGGAATGAGGGGGAACAGGTGGAGGGTGAGAGCGGGTTCCTGGTGGGTCCGTCCCAGCCCGACATGAGCCACCTGCAGCAGCGTCAGCTGGTGCTCGGCCTCTGCCTGGAGAAGCTCCAGCACTACCAGGCCGGCGTGGAGCTCAGCCTGCGCCGCTCCGTGCTGCTCGTCAACACGCTCAGGCAGATCCAGGAGGACATGCAGAGCGACGGGGTGGGAGCGTGCGTGCCGGAGAGGCTCCTGAATGGCGTGCACCCGGACTCCTGCCTACTCAGGGACGACATGCCGGTCACATGCCCCGGGTGCGCTGACGGCAATGGGGACGGCCCGCCTCTGTCCCCAGAGTTCTCCTCTCAGGAGGCGAACAGCTCGCCCGAGCAGCAGAAACCGCTTCCTGCCAGCATAAATGCTTTCAGCGACGCAGTAAACGCCATGGGCTACCTCAGCGACCTCGCCCTGGACGACATCTTTGAGGACATTGACACGTCCATGTACGAGACTTCAGATCTGCCTTCGGCCTGGGCGGCGGGCCCCCTGTGGCCCGTCAGCGTGTCGCTGCGGGCCGACGAGGACGCTAAGATGCGTCCGCCCAGCCACACCTCGGCGGGGGCTCTCCAGTCGTGTCGGGTAGACCTGAACGAGCTGGACCACATCATGGAGATCCTGGTGAATTCCTGAGCGATAACTGGACTTAGAGACGTCAGTCCGATCGCAGCTGTGAACCGTAACCCTGAAGGACCGGATCGGATTATTAAGGCTCCCTCTGATATATTCTCCGCTTCAAGCTCCGGCTGCTTTAGCGTAGAATAAAACACTTCCAGCACCTGGAGCGACGAGCTTGTGCCTCAAGTTACAGCTACAGCATTTATGGATGCAGCTGACGGATCCGTTTGAGATTGAGATGAGGACAGATTCCACCTCGTCTTGTAGAACAAGGACGGGATCAGAGTGTCTGAGGTGCATCTTTCTGTCAAAACTGTGAACTCAGATGGAGACTTAAGAGTCCGATCTCTCCGTGTTTGTGCCACTTTTCTCTCCCGTCTTGTTTCGAACGCGGCGGCGGCCCGAGCTGCACTGGTTTTTACGATCCGGCCGCGGACGGTTTGTTTGTTAGGCTCGTGAAAAGGAGAACGTGGACGCTGAATTTGGGGATTTTACCAGCCAAAGACGTGAGCTTCTGCTGCAGAAAATGGACGACATCTCGTCGGAACGCCTTCGTCGAACATTATTCTTATTTATGAGTTTAAAATCGGGAGCAGAGTGTGTTTGTTTGTGTGAGTTATAATTCAGTCTGTCTGATCTGCCCGAACACTAATGTGCTCCCAGTCTGCTTCTGCCCGAGGAGCTTCATCAATCACAATCGTCAACAACAACACAGCTTGATGTATTTTGTATTTAACGGCTGCGACCGTATGAAATTTTTTTTGCAGTCGTGGGAGTTTTTAAGTCACTTTTATAAGTCTCCACTGGACTCGACAGTCCTGTGGGGGTGAGTGTAGACCTGCGACGACGCAGACGTGGTTTACTTCCTGTTCTACCTCCCGACGCCTGTTTGTTGTTGCGACAGGAACCATTTAGTGTCGCTGGTTCCGACCGGGCTGAGAACCCAATGCTCCCGCTTGTCAGACCAAAGTACTCCGTCCCCGCCTGCATCTCTCTTGGTGTCCACAACGTGCCTTACTACTGAACATTTTAATTTGTGTGGCTGTGCGAGCTGGAACTGGCGTTTTGTGGAAGCCTCAGTGAAAACTGGTGCCGTACGAGCTTAATGTATCCTGACAGGCTGACGGCAAACTAGGGGGAGGTGGAAGTGAAAAATAAGAGGAAGAGGAGGAGGAGGGGGAGGAAGCTGTTTGCGTCACTGGATCAGCAGGCGGAGTTTGCAGCTTGTTTTGCCCGGACTCAGAGCGTCGACCAATCACACGAGGGGATGTGTGAAGAGTACGACGCAGCAACAACTTGTTTTTGTTCCTGCACAGGAACACAGTGAATCTGTCGGTTTTCAGCCTGTGAAATTAATCCACCGTATGTTTTTCTTTTCCCCCCCATTTACATAATCTGAGCAGTGTTATTTATAATGTGTCAGTGGGGTCTGTAAAGCACAATCTGTATGTTATTGATGCTGATTCTGATAGAAATGTAACTGAAGGATGATGTCGCTGCATATGAAGCTTCTAAGTAATAATGTATTGTATTTTTTGTGGAACATTTTATAGATTTTATTCAATAAATACAGTAATAACTCTTAATTTGTTGTGGGAGTCTTGAGTTCAATACAAGCTGTATTGAAGGCTTAGTTAAAGGGACATTTCAAAATCTAAAAAAACCCAAAACATTTGTGATGTTGAAACTGCTCACAGGCTGTGTGGATTATTTTGAGGAGTTTACAGGAGTTACACACCTAAAAAGATGTCTCCAAAACTGCGACCCCCACCAAAAATATCTACTAGTATATAATCACTACTCACCAATTTAATTCAAACCACATTTGTGCACGTGTCCTCCTGGAGAGCCGCTCAGGCACATTCAGCATTTCCTGCTTTAATCCTGCCATTATGTAACATCACTGATCTGTTTTTTCATCTTAAGACAAACATTTTCAACCAAATGGCCAAAAAACACTGACCGCGAAACAAACAATTAACTGCCGGCCTCTCAGAACACGTGACTCGCTGCGCAGACTCCGTACCCGCACCATGAGACTGGCTGCACGTGCTCTACGGACCGTAGTGGGTTAATTTCACCCAGCGTTCGGCCTCCCAGGCAGAACCATCGTCCCGCCTCCCTCACTCTAACTGGTTTAGCCCCAAACACGACCGGCCTGTGAGGGCGAACTCAGGGACTATTCTTCCTCACGGTGTTTGAGCACAAACGGGAGCAGAGACTGCCCCCTGGTGGCCGTTTGACTGAACGGCAGCTGAGGGCGTGACGGGGCAAATTGGAAACACGTGTTCAGCGTTGGCAGCTGCTGCTCTGTTGTCTCTGCAGCTTCATCACAGAGCTCATCTACCGGCTCTTACTCTGGGTTTACACCACGGACAGACCATCACTTCCGCTGCTGTTGCAGAAATTAATGACTGGTGACCAGGCGGCAATTAAACTTCACCTGACCTTGATGAGGGAGGGAAGTTGTTGTGATTCTAAAGCTGAAGCTGAGCTGATTTAATGTATTTTTTTCAGCTCAGGAAGTGCTCCTAACCTTACGTTTTCTAAGCTTTATTGAGGTTAACCGGAGCTGAGCAATGATGCTGCTCTCCATTGGATGGCGCTCTGAGGTGTCCTGTTGTTCTGCAGGTCTAAATTGTGTGTTTATATTTAATGCATGTGCATTGTCTGCACTGCTGCAGCTGTCATTGTCAGTGTGCGGCCTGCGAACTGAGACGTCACAGTCACGCTGAGAGAAAAGGTGATGTTGGTGAGATGATGGTGCTGCTGGAAGTCAGGGGGTGTTCACACGAGAGGAGGAACAACATAGTGCATGAGGGGAGTCTGTCAGCTGTCCCGCCTTGCAGCCCGGCGAGATACCACCGGTCTGACTCAGCACCTGCCCGCGGGGAAAAACAATAACAACAACAACAAAACAGCAGCTGCAGGACAAAGGGAAGTGCAGCACAGATGCTGCAGAGCTCAGCTGGTAAGGTGACGGCGCAGGAGGAGAGCAGTCAGGTGGATTTCATCCAGTTTGAGCCTTTTAAAGATGCCAACATTACATATTAACTTAATAGAAATGTTCACTCTAAATGAGACCTGTGGTTTCCACCGACAGGAAAAGATCTGTGTGAACATGACACTAAATGTTGATCCCATCCTGTCAGGGTGGAAGTGAAGAAAACCACAAAGGAAACGAAAAATGAATAATTTTGCAGTGACGGTGACTAATTCTGCCATTTTGAGCTACAACATGCAGAGAAGTCTGAGAATCGTTAATAGTCAGGATTATTGTGCTTTAACTCCGCACTAATATGGAGAGCAGACTGTAGGCAGTTATTTAACTGTTTTTAATGATAATGCTCGTTTCTTCCCTCTGTAATAAAAACATTTTTGCGCTTTAAAGCGCTGCTGACTGGTCTGGTTTAGGGAACTTTAGCGCCCCACGCTGGTCGGAAACTGCAACTTCCTGCAGAGGTGAAACACAGTAAATTAATTTGGTCTTTTTAAAAGTTAGAAAATAGTGAAAGTATCTTTTTGTGTCCAGTCAAGAGTCTAAAATCATATTAATATACTCTCTTTTGTTTGTTTCAGCCTTAAAAGATTTTGACGTATTAATTGACTAAAATGATGCTAAAATTTGCAACTCACATTATCAGAAATGTCGGTGTTGAATGTGTGTGTCGTCAGAGACCGTAGGACAGGACCATAACAGGACAGATCTAATTCAAGTTTAATGCATATTTAAGGCAACCTGGGTGATTCAACTGTAAAGTTTTACAGTTTAAAATGTCTTTTTTTGGTGCTAAAAGTTAAGTTTTATGTCATTTCACTCAAACACAGCAGCTTGACACCATTTTTCCTCAGCAGACATGTGATTGATTTGACCTTTGACCTCGACCTAATGCCTAAACGTGGACAGGAGCAGATGTTTCAGAGATCCTGTGACTCCCATCGCTGACACGGCGAAGGCTCGAGCACCAGATGTGACCCGAACATCTCGTTCGGGCACAGATGCATCTGAACCGCCGTCCTCCCATTCATGCTTCTACACAGGGAAACCAATTATGGGCTGGTATGTTGTTTTTCTGTAACCGTCGTGATCCCCGACCACGTGCGCTCGCTAACTCGGGGAGGAAACGAGCCGCTGCTGCCAAAAAGTTGGAGTACCGTCAGGATCTGATGTTGTGCTTAATCAATATAGCAAATCTGTGGACGTAATCACATTCTGGTGAAGGACATTTAAAAATTAACACCAGGATGAAAAATATGACATTTCTTTAATCCGTTTCTTGATCCGTTTAGCTAAACCGTATTAGTGCCGCCAGCAGACAACTACTTTGATCATTTTTAGACTACTTTTTACGACACGTCTGAGAGAATTATTATATTTTACTCGTACATCTATAGTTATAATTAAGTTATAGTTTTCACGGTGAGATTAGGTTTAAAATTAAGGTGCATTATGTAAAAACAGCCCTGTTTCATATACAATTGGCTTGATCTTTTTCGGCAAACTACCATTAAATGCTGCATGTAGACGTAGAAATAATTCAACCTTTGACTGAATACATTTTGCTAAAACGTTTGTACTCTTTTTTGATTAAAATTTTGAGTACATAATAAATTGACCTTGAATTTTTGATGATACATGAGTGTAAACCAAATAAACTACTACAAATTGTGATTAATATTGAGAGTGACTGTTAAAAAGTTTTCCAAAAAGCCTCATGAACCAGATTTTAAAGAAACAGCTCATTAATCCATCAAATACAAGTAATCAATGGATTCATGTGGAAACAGAGAGAAAAGCAGCAGCCAGACTTAGAGGAGGATGATCGTTAAATGGGATTAAAATGAGTTTTTCCAGGCTTAATTAGTCTGAATATTATTGGAATTTTCTCTCACATGCAACAAGAAAATCAACCAAAATTGAGTTATCTGGGTTCCACATGATGGCCTGTCTGTTGATAATAACGCCAACTGTTTAAAACGGCTCAGGCCCAGGTCATTTTCCCCGACTCGATCAGAAACGGGGCTGACTGTGGGCGGAGGAGAGGCCATCAGTGACTGCTGGCGTGCACAGCGGCAGATGTGGGCAGCAGTAACGGAGACCCGTCATGTGGTCGTCACACATACACCTTCATCACAGTGATTACAGTTATTGGCTGGAGCTTTGGGTCAAGTCCTGTATATGATGTGTGACAACAAACTCTCAAATCTAATGTGTGTAATATTCTACTCTCTCTGTGTACTCACTTCTTTTTGCTAGTCAAAGACGTTTTCATGCTGTATTATTCAGTTTTTTAACATGGTTTTTGCTCCTCGTGTCCTTCAAGATGCTGAGCTGCTGTGAACTTCCTCATTATGGGATCAATAAAGTCTTTTTTAAGATAAGTTTTATCTTATCGCATCGTATGGTATCGTGTATCGTGTATCGTAGACATGCTGCTGTTTAGCATGTTAGCATAATTAGCACTTATGAGAAGTAGGTACTTCTGCAGCTGGATGGACAGATTATTAAGTAGCTCAACTAATTTGAACATAATAATAATGATGCTCAGACATAAAGGAAAGACCCACATTTTTACATAACTAAAACATTTAGGTGATGATTGCGTGAAAAACAGTTAGCGTCAATAGATGAGATGGTGGTGAGTTCAAGTAGTGGTTAAATAGTTGGAACATCCAGCTTTTGCCAATCGATGTGTTTGCAGTACAAATTTGACCAAAACAAATAAAGTTTAAATCTGTGCAATTATCAGAATATCCACCGTGAAAAGATCAACTTTTTCAACCAGAGTGACACTGAAATGAATTCAGCCGTGATGAAAACATCCATCGAACGGCTCTTCACCTATTTTTGGATCGTCCCTAAAGCTGCGCTGCGAGTGCTAAAAAACACGCTGTCATGCACTTTTCTGTGGTTAATGCAGGAAACGTGCCTAGATAATTGTAGTATCTTATTTTTCTACGTGGACTCGAAATCCTCTTGTGCCTTTGGAGTCGTCTGGACGCTTTAGATGGACCTTAGATGGTCCAAGCAGGTGTTACTAATGAAATGTGTTAAGGTCGTTTTCCATTTAGTGTTGCTGAACTAATTCCATTGCAGCATATTTCAGCCACTGAATGCACAAAATTGCTGCAACATATTGAAAAATCTTTTTAAAATCTTGTTTCTCTGTTGAGTTTTTCCAGCGGAGGAGACTCTCACTGTCCCCTGGAAAAATCCCCCCCTGAGAGTGGAGCGTTAAAACAGAACGGAGTAGTTAAGTATTCCACTCATCGCTCATTATCAGGTCTGAAGAAAGACAGGCATCAGCTCTCATCCTCGAAATTAGCCATGAAAGACTCATAACTGCACGCTAACACAGTAACAAACTAAAGAACGACCGACCTCAGCAATTATGAATCATGTAAAATGAGCCATTATTCGATGACAACAAATATAGAAGTAAAAAGATCAATTATAGCAACATGAAGATCAATTATGTCCATATGCAACATGATTGCATCACATCTGGTTTCACATTGTTGACAATCTGTTGGTAAAAAAGTTAATGAACAATGAATCCCTTCATGCACAGTCAGAAGGTGCGTGTTCGGCCTCGTGTGTCGGAGGAGAATGAAATCATGCATGACGATGCAACGTCGTTCTCTGCTGCCCATTTCTCATATTAATAGTCTCCAAACATGGAAGTTTGGCACATGGATACAGAAATCTTCATAACATTAGAACAAGACAAATCGATGAGCCGTTTCTGGGACTGAACCAACTCTCGACAAACTGATTTTGTAGTGAATTATTCCGATTTTGTTATATCTGCCTTTTTTTAATCAAAAAATTTTAAATGAAGTAAAACAACATTTTGATGTTTTACTTTGCGTCGTTATTTCTTTTCCTCCTCAGGTGACGTTTTAAAGGTGCAGTGGGTGAAAATTAGCAACCTCTAGTGGCGAGGTAGTGTAATGCAACCTCGCCGCCATAGTAACGTAGATTGTTCTGGGGTTTTCGATTTAAGATGATTACACACGTTAACACAGTTATGAAGATTATATTACATGTTTGCAGATAGATTTCCTTAAATTCTACACACTGGACCTTAAGGCCACAGGTGGTTTCTACCTTACCTGCACATTCATTTTTGTTTTGTTTTTTTCCTCAGACGCTGCTTTGAAAATGTGCTAATGAACTAAACTAAAGCTGAACTCTAACATTAATTCTCTGCCTGAGAACATGACCACACCCCCCTTTTGTGTTGAAACGAGAGCTGTGAAACTAAATAAAGTGGCCCCTTTTTAAACATCTGCTGTTTCCATCTCACGTCTTCTTCAGGGAGAATAAAAGTGATGCCTGGTTCACATCTTTGACCAAATCCCAGCTGCTGTTGCTGGGTTATTAAAACCTGCCGAGTGAGTCCGCGGATCTGCCGGGATTAGAAAATGACTCTTAGTGATGACGTGATTAAAGTTTTTGCTCCGGAAGAACGTGGACTTCCACAAAACGGCTGCTTTTCAAAAGGGAGTTTGTTTCAACTAACTGTCCGCGACACAGACGAAGCCAGGAGCAGACGTGACTTCCATCTCATCACTAAAATACAGTCATCTTGTTCTATCTCACTAAACTGGCTGATACGACATTAGCATCTACCAGCAGTCCAGACTGAAGTGTGGTCAGGGGCCAAAGGCCAAGAACCCGGATGTGCTGCTCTCGTTTATACGGGCGAAGACGACATCAGCGGCTCGGACCCTTGAGATTCGGTGTTTGTCCGACGCCGACAGCTGACATTACGGCCCGTTTGGGGAGTTTGAAAATGAATCTTCGAGGCTCTCGCACCAGCAGACGTGACTGGTCCTGCGGGAGTCATGAGGGGTGAATCTGCGCGTGAACATGGTGAAGAATGTAAATCAGCGTGACTCCAGCAGAGAACATGGATTATTTCTCATCCATGGACGTTCCAATGTGGAATGTGTCAACTCGTCTTTGCGTGCGTCTTCCTGCGTGCGCCAACCGTGCGCATGGGTTTGGGGTTCATGTGATGCAGCGCTCTCGTCCGACAGGTTTGCGTTTCACGGTCGGCTGTGTGGAACTGAGCGCTCGTCAGGTCGTGTTTCTCTGTTGAATGAAGAGCGCTCGCGCTTCCCGCGAGGCCCAACGCCTTTTCCCATCCGGGGATCTTCGCCGCCGGTTAATAGCAACAGATCCATCGGGACTACTTCAAACCAGCAGAAACATCCTCTCATTAGCTTAACGTGTCTGTGATTTATTCATTTAAAGTTAACTAAACTTCAAATCTATAACTAATAACTAATAAATATAAGAGCTTCTAAATTTTTGTATTTTAACATGAAAAAATGAGGCGGGAGAGGTTTTCTAATAATTTACAATAAGGATACGTTAATAAACATTACTTAATGCAGTATTGGGCATTTATTAACAGTCGTAATAAATAAATGATTAGTTGGCACATCAATTAGCTTTTTTTTTAATTCACACATTATTCAATACTTTATCTCACATTATTAATCATTTAAGGGATACATGTTTTTAACAATAAGGATCCCAAACAGCATTAATAAATGGTTAATTCAGCTTAGTAAATGCTTTATTGCAGTTAAGTCATGCTTATTTAGTGTCGCTCGAGGGATATGGGGTCATTCAGGTGAGTCAACGCTTTATTATGGTTAGCTGGCCTACGATTGCATCAAACAGTGTTTTTAATGACAATAGTTTTATTTTAAGGTGCCTTTCAAGACACTTATGGTCACCTCACATCATAAAAACATGATATAAAATCGACAAAAGCAGCAATAAGAGAACACACAGGACTAAAAAAACAAAATAAACAATGCGGTAATATCTGTCGAGTGATGACCTGTTTTTTATGACAGATTTAGACATGATGAACGTGAAGCTAAAGTGCTAAAAACAAACTCCTTCTCTTCTTTGTTGGTTGTGTTCCAGCTGCCACGACTGCCTCACTAAGTATAAATTGATGACTAAGGTTACATAAATACGCTGGACATCTGATTTATGATAACACACTAACTTTAACATAGTTACCCAGATTATATCATAGTTTGCAAATATATCATCTTAACTGTTAGTTAATGGTCATTAAAGCGTTAACTACTGTTAATAGAGTGGTTATAAACTATTGGATAAGTGCCTTGGTTGACATGAGGACTGTTGGCAAGTGATTAGACGCCACATCAAGCAACTGTTAGTAAATGCTTGTTACTGTATTAACTAGTGATTATTAATGTACCCTATTAAACATGATCTGCATATTTGTGGATTCAAACTCTCCCATCCTTTCATATAAGTAGAATGTATCATCACAATAATAATAATTATTATTATTGTCGGAGCGCCAGCTTGGCTGCTCCGTATGCGCTTGACGTGTTAAGGAGCAACTGATTGCGAACATGTTCCCGTATTGATTGCAGAGCCGATCACATGTCAGCCTGGTGTTTTCAGCTTCTTCTGCGGCACCAACGTGGCCAAAATCAATTCAACGCAGCTCTAATTCACAACGTGTTGGCCTTCAACGATTTGTGCCAAGTGTCATTCTTTCAGGTTTTAGTCTAGTTTTAGTCAACAAAAGTCAAAGCGCGTTCATTTTTGGTACATTAATGGCTGTGTTGTTGTCGTCACCTGGCGTTATCAGAGCAGCGTGGCTCCTTTTCAGAACAGGTGAGTTTTAAGGTGTGTACGGGGGGCAAGAACGATCGAGCGCAGAGACACAGAATCTTGTAAGTGAGGAGGTAGCAGTTAGCAGAGTTTAAACGTCCTGTAACAAGCTAAATTAAGTAAGTAAAGGCTCCAGCTGCTCCAGACCGAGGTGGCGTCTGCTGTGTGCTTTTTCACTGCTGCTGCTGCTGCTGCTGCTGCTGAAAGTGAAGGTTAGTCCTGAAGTACAATCTCCTGCTCCCTGACCGGTCTGGACACAGAGCAGGAAAACACTCATGCTGACATTTAGTCCACAGACAGACTAAACAGGGAGAATATCAGCATTTTGAATATCCATTAGTCCACCGCCAACATTTTGGTCTGGGCTTGGTCTCGTTGGCCAAAACCTAACATACCTTTTTTTCTTGTCGTTTTTTTGTATCATCAAAGATCTATTTTAACATTATTAACACCTGTTTTCACTGTGTCCACTATGCCGCGATGAAGACTTGTAGTCCGAACGCGTAGGCTCAGCCATCGTACAACTCCCGCGCGCCGTGCCTGTAGGGTCTCACGGTGAACGCGGCCTCTCTACAACAGCCCATCGGGCGGCTGCACACTTAAGCTTTGTGACGGAGACACAACAATCAGTGGGAGCAATCTGAGTTCTCACAAATGTTTCCGTGACCAGATGATCTGAAAAACATTCCTGCAGAAAGTGTGACTGTGACCCAAAGTGCCAGGATCCACTTTGTCCAACGTGCTGCATGTGTTCTTGAACAGAAGTCAAACTGTCTGCAGGAGGCATTTAATACGAGAGATCTTGGTTCGTTTTCTGTCCGCTGATGCACGTCTGCAAACAAAAAAATCCAAATAAAGACAACGTAAAGTTTGAACTGTTTCTGTTGCCGTATTTTCTGCCACATTTTATAAACATGATAATAAAAAAAAAGAAGCAATTTGTGGCTGTTCTGAAGGACGCTGAGACCTGATACCTGATCAGAACTGAGCCCAGAACGGCAAAATCTGTCATCTCTGTTCTGACTCGCGTCCTTTTGTCCACGTAACAACATTTCTGATAAATACTTCAGTGAATAGAGTGAATGGACGGCTCGTCGTCAGGTTGTATTTTCCTTTGCACCTGACGCCGGAGCTTGACTCGTGTTTGGAAGTGTCAGCAGTAATTGCTGCATCATCTCGTCATCTCAAAGCCACGGAGAGGAAAAAAGAAAAGAAAGGAAAAGATTTAGAGATGATCTAATTTGTCTGGATTTGCCACCAGCGGAATGCAGAAAAAGAACATTTATAAAAACGCACAATGGGGATAAAATACTTGTCATTATCCCCTCGCGTGTTCTCTTGTGAGATTTAATTATGGCATCAGTGGAATCAGTAATTGCATGAAAGATTGAAGATGTGCCTAAAATATCTGCCTGAAATCCGACGATGATGGTTTTACGCTGCTGGAGCAGAGACAGATTTGTGTTTTCAGCCTCACAAAGGAAGAAAACAGGAGCTACCCGATACCCATCATTTCTGCCCTACTGATCCGAGTGCCACCGTGGCTAACGCACTGCTAACTCCTCTCTCAGCTCTCAGGTCGCGTCTACGTCACACGATGTTTAATGTTTTATTCACATGTGGAGGAGGCCGAAACTAACGTTTTTTTTTATCTTTATTCCCCAAAGAAAACCAGAGAAATGATCAACTGCTGCTGCTATAAAATGACACAAAACGGCGTAAAAAATAACTGCCAGGCGCACAAAGCGGACGGCGAAAGGCCGGCTGGGTTTTTGTGGTAGGATGATAGAAATGGTAGAAATCTGATTATTCAGCTGCATGTTTTGTAATAATCTCTGGTTGAGTTTATGGGGGTCAAATTGGAAAAAGATAGTGACGAGTGTCACGTGATTCTTGGATAAGTTAATTTTTTAGCTGGGCAAAGCAGAACATGATGGGATTTTTAAAGGAACAGGAGCTCTTCTGGACAGAATTGGACAGAATTTATAACACTGTTATTGGAAGGAAGAGAGCAGCAGAACATGATGGGATTTTTAAAGGAACAGGAGCTCTTCTGGTTTGGCTGGTGTTTCGGGAGAGGTTGGACAGAATTTATAACACTGTTATTGGAAGGAAGAGAGCAGCTTGTTGTTTCTCTCTACCGTCACCTCACAAACAACGGCAAAACTCGCTGGTTTTGTTCGACCTGCCGCCCACAAACGCACGCAAACCAAAGTGTTTAGTTTTCTGTTTTATTAATCGGCCTGTGAGTCATCACGGTCTGGAAATTACGTTTGTCATTTTGGCCTGAAAAATTCTTTTATCGCATTAAGAGAAGCAGGTGTAAAATCTTTAAGGTTTGGGAAAAATAGTGAACAAATGCTGTTTTTTGTTTCATTTTTTCCTCAAAGAAAAGTGCCAAACCTGGAGAAATGAAGAAATTTGAATTGAACTTTGCACAAACTCATTGTCTAATTGCCCGATATAAATGTTTAGTGTAGAATCTGTGCAGGTCAGGAGGATAAAATCCCACTGAAATCCTCTTCACAACCACCAGATAATCGGACCCTTGCTGACTGTGGCTGGAAGGGGGTAATGTTATGAGACAGAAATAAGTTTGGATTGAATAAGTCTTGATTATTTCTATATTAAATTACAGCCGTTTGAAGATGAGTGACACCCGTAGCGTGCGTCACGCCGTAGACCGTCCGGGTGGCGCGCTGCCTTTACAGCCGAGTTCCATCAGCATCAATTCAACTAAAACAACCTTTCAATTACTAATTGTAATGATTTTTTTTAGTTACATTTTGTTGCTATTTGACTGGCAGCCTTGTTTCATTTGCAAGGCGTCTGCTGCCACACGTCACCGCACCGTCTCTGACTTTTCTGCTGGTTTGATTTTCTCCAGATCGAGTCTTCATCGTCGCGCCTCGCCATGCAGCGCACACGGGCCCCACGGACCTGGTGATGGTCCCTGTCCCATCAGGCCGATCAGTGACACGGAACAGAGGAGGAGGAGGAGGAGGAGGGATGTGTCTGTGTGTGTGTGTGTCTGTGTGTGTGTGTGTGTGTGTGTGTGTGTGGGTGGAGAGCAGCTCCTCCCATAATTAAGTTAACGTGCAGCGTTGAAGGTCCATGTTTACGGGGCAGGAAGCCTCCCTCACTCTGCGGACGGTTCTGAGGCAGCAGCAGCTCTCTCTCTCTCTCTCTCTCTCTCTCTCTCTCCCATCATTCCTGCGACTCATCCCGCGCTGACCGAGGACCAGCTGAGGGGGGGCCAGCAGCACCTGCCTGACCCTCCATCCCTGGCCGACCCAGGACCGCGTCTCCGCCATCATGTGCGACTGTTTCCACCTGGCCTTCCCCAACTGGCACGCCGCCTCCGCAGGGACGGGTGGGCATCACTCTCTCTCCTCTCTCTCCTCTCTCTCGCTCAGCGGTGCAGTGGGACGTGTGTGTGTGTGTGTGTGTGTGGTGCTGATGCTGACCTGCAGCATGCAGCGCTGGGTGTGTCTGCAGAGTGTTTGAAGATGTCAACATCGCAGGATGTTCCTCTGCTTCTTGTTTCTGAAGCGAGAAACAGTTTTAGGGGAGCACAGAGATGAACGACGCTGCTGAAATGTAGTTTCGTGTGAAAGAAGAAAGAGCTTCGAGCTGTAAATTCACCTCAGTAACTTAAAAACTTCACTGAGTTCAGCTTAGAGGAAGCTGTAAAAGTTCTCTGCACGCACGGTCATATACGTAAGCGAGCGGCTGCGGCTTGTGACATGAGAGTTCTGGGCCAGATGTGTTGCTGTTTATTGTTTACTGCGCAGGTGGAGTCCTATTGTTGGAAACTGGTCTTGTTTTGTTTCCTGGCTTCATCCCAACATGACAGGACAGCTGACGATTTACAGCGTCACTCTGCTGAATCTCCTCCGCGAGGGAAATAAGGTTGTGCTTCTCATGAAGAGACAAAATGGGATCATATATTCTATCACTGGTGTGTTAGTGTTGGATGTTGTGTTGGCAAGAACTCAGGTCGACGTCATTTTCAATTGTCCTCGTCTGTCTCTGCTCCTGATTTTAATGAATTCAGCCTGAGGGTGTCGGAGAGTTTGGTGCTGCTCAGCCGTTACTCAAGGTCAGAGAGAGAGAGAGAGAGACAGAGAGGGAGGAGGAGAGAGAGAGAGAGGGGGGGAGAGAGGGGGAGAGAGAGAGAGAGAGAGACAGAGAGACAGAGAGAGAGAGAGAGAGAGAGAGAGAGAGAGAGAGAGAGAGAGAGAGAGAGAG
>KV751380.1:43281-91943 GCA_001698575.1 Mola mola | reverse complement strand
AGAGAGAGAGGGGGGGAGAGAGAGAGAGAGAGAGAGAGAGAGAGAGAGAGAGACAGAGAGAGAGAGAGAGAGAGAGAGAGAGAGAGAGAGAGAGAGAGAGAGAGAGAGAGAGAGAGAGAGTAACTAGGTGATAGGAACAGAGCCAGACGTGGTGAACCATCAGCCTTAATCGGAGGACTCCTGTCTGCAAGTCAATATGTCAGTGTTTGAATGTTTTGGAAGTGTAACTGCTGAAAAGATCAATCTATAAACCTGTTTTGCTATTTTGACAAGTTTTTGAGCTGGTTTGGTTGTTCAGATTTTTTTTCCCCATCAAATTAATGAATAATTATCTTTGAAGAGAGAAGAAAAATAATCCAAGTAGATATTCAAGTATACAACTACTGTATTATATGAATTATTAGAAAATATATTGAAAAAGTTTAGTACACAAAAACATGTAGGCTATTTGTGCATCAGTGTGTAGGCTCTTACATATTTGGGCACATTTCCCAGTGATAGTATGACACAAATTCCATTAATTTATCAGATTAAGAAACCATTATTCCTCCTAAAAACGTTTTCAAGTGAATAACAAAGTTTTCTTTTACCATCAGGCCAACACTACCAAGCACCATTTGATTTCTATTATTTTATGTACATTTATCAACTAGAAAAGGTGACGGCTGAGATTGAAACACCGCCATCTAGTGGCTGAATGCCGTCACTGGTCAGAAGGGGAGTCGGTTGTGACAAGTGCGACGTTCATAAACATCATATTCAAACTTCTTTTGGGCCACATAGAATGACGAGGCGTAATTTGACATTTGTGATATATGCTATTTAAGTAACACAGTGACAGAATGGATGACGATTTTGTGTTTCCGACGATCTGTAATTAAACGTCCAACAACAGAGATCTCATCAGACAGGGCGGGCCAGGAGTCCTCAGTGTGAACCAGTTTAAGACCATTACAGGACATTTTAAACCCAGATTAGACACAGATTAGTGTGGATTTAAATTGCATGGAGCTCATTCTTAAAAACCACTATTGAAGTGAAAATTGCTGCACATAATAAATTGCAATCAAAACTTTAATTCAATAAACGGAGACTCAGCTAAATGATGAGATTTAAATCTGAGTCACAACACAAGTGGGTTCAGCTCAGCTCAGCTGGTTGCAGCAGCGTAGCAATATTTTTTGCCTGTCACTGGGAGAACATGCAGATTAAGACAGGAATTCCACAGTTGTGATGAAACTCTGCGGAAGGCGAGTAGATTGAAAGCATGCGCTGCTACAGTCTCATGTTCACATAATCCATGCAGAAAATCTAATTGTGCTTTCCTAGCCCCTCCACTTAAATCTCATTATAATTTGGATCCAAACAAACAGCTGTGCTGTGAAAGCAGCTTGTGTCTGCCTGATAAACAAAATGAGCAGAATCCCAGAGCACAAATAATGAGCACTATTATTTCATTTACTAGTTTAGCGCGGAGGGGAACTTCAGGGAGCCTTCCCGGTGCCCCCCGGCGGGAAGCACGCAGAGGGGTTACGTAAGAGATGAGCTGAGGACAGGAAGCTAACGTGGTTAGTATTCACAGCTGAGAGTAAATCTACGGACTGAGCTCAGCTTTTGTAAGATCTTATGATCTGAATCGATGCCAGCGCAGGCTCACTGATGCAGCATTGTGTCCGCATCGGTGAGTGCTCACAGCATCTTACACGCCTCATTCCTCGTCACACTAGCACGGGCTCCGAGGGCCGAGCCACACCCGAATAAAGAGCTGCACCCAGACGTGAATCACACAGGATCCGCACCAGCAGACCTGTGTTTGTGCTCACGTATCGCCATCAAACTCAGAATCTACCACATTAGGTCTACAAGTCAAACAAGCAACTGTGTGATTTCATTTTAACAACGTAATCAGCTGTGGGAGTTGCCATCAGGCACCCTGCAGCGCCCGCATGACAAATATTTGAGGAGGGAGTTTTCTGCATGAGCGCGGCCAGCCGCTGGGGCAGCAATACTGGACATCCGCCTGGATGAAGGGGTGAATGATATGAGTCAGGGCCCGAATCCTCCTTAAAGCTCACTGCACACACCAACGCCCTCATCTCCGCCCACAGCAGCTGCGCACTCCAGACGTGGCACACGTGACACTTTTCCAGCCTCGAGGGACCCAAAAACTCGGGTTAATTCAATGAATCGGTCTAATTCTGTTCAGTTTAACGTCCCAGAGTATCAGCGGCTCCGCTTCACCGCACAGCGCAAATGCCGAAAGTTCCAGATGTCTCACGGACAAGTTGTGACGTTAATAACTTCGACTTGGTGCTGTTGTACTATTTTAGTCACCTAATTTATCACTGAACGGACAGCTGCAGCGTTTCTGAAACAGAACGGATAAAAAAATCCAACACAACTTGGTGGAAAACATCTGAATCGAGCGCAGCTGTTTGAATTATTTCTGCAAGACGGCCAAACACAAAAATGTACGAGAAAAAAGTCGCAACTTAACGAGATTCTTTGCGGAAACAATCAGTTTCTTGCAAATTCTTTTCAGAGTCGCGATACTGATGATGATGTGGTGCTGGTGAAGAACTTCCTCTTCTTTGTTGGTTGTGTTCAAGCTGCCACGACTGCCTCTCGAAGTATAAATTGATGACTAAGGTTACATAAATGCAGTGGACATTTGATTTTTGGGTCAAAGGTCAATCGTATTTTAGTGACAACTAAAGCTGCGGGGACATTAGCATCCCCGAAAACATCACGGCTGGCCCTGAAAATAAGCGCATTGACAGGCGTGTGTGGTTGTCTTCATGGGTGCAAACAGTTAAAGCCTCTGAATGCACCTGCAGAAGCCACTTAATTCAGTTTGGGAGTGACACCCAACTTACGGACTCAACCTTTAAGTGTCCCGCCTCCTTTGTCCATCTGAGACACACTCAAAAAGAATACAAACGACCACTCCAGCCACCTTGGCAGGGAAAGGAAGGAAGGAACCTTTACGAGCAGTTTGGTTAACCTCAGTTTGTGTCCAGCAGCAGCAGCAGCAGGTAGGTGGACTCTTATTTCATTTGAACTCAGTTGGTCATGTCGGAGCTGAGACAGACGGGCGGCGGCGAGAAGGATTTATGCTCATTTTAGCTCACTGTATTTCACGACCCGTCTGGAGTGTCACAGTGTGACGCCTCCTTTCTGTCGGACGCTGGCGTCAGCATACATGTCTGAGTGGTGACAGGTTGTGTTTTATGTGTTTTAAGTTCTGAGATATGATGTCATACTTTAGTTTCACGAACACGACGCAGCAGCAAAGACTCATTCCGCCGAGTGTTTTTAAGCAGCAGCGTCTTGTCTTAAATGTCTTCTGATGCACTTACACAGGCGGTCAGAGCTCCTCACCTGACAGCATGAACGCAAAGCGTGCTGAATCAGCATGTTGGTTCCTCGCCTGCTGCAGCATCTAAGCTTAATACTAAGCTTTTTGCAAGTCCCTGATATAATGTCGGGGTTTTAAATAAATACTCAACCGCAAAAATCGAGTCCTGCATAAGTCACTTGCCAGAAGAAAGCATGTTTCAATTTAACTTAAAATACATTTGTCAATTAAACCACCACATTTGCATATGTGCAAACGTGAGGATGGTAGCTTGTTTTTCACACTGTTAGAGAGCAGTTTAGCGTGTTTTGCCAAAAGCTGAAAGCTGTTGTTTCCTGTAGCCGTCGCCGATCGATTACGTCGCCTCCGTTCAGCACAATGAGAACTGCTCGGCTGGCACGTACCGTTAGCCAGAACATTAGCTTTGCCCCGTGCACCTGAGGTTACACCTCAGTAAGCGCAGAATGTTTCTCCCTCCTCTCTTGCAACTTATCGGCCTTTGGTGTTGGCGTAGTTATTCTTGACTTGAGGAAAGTTGAACTAATACTTATCTATTTGTTTATCTCCTTTGAAATGTAAGAATGCAGATCTGCATCTGGTGGTTCAGATTATGGGATGTGTGTGTTCTTTGAAGTTGAGGAATTTGGAGTATCACAAAGACGGAGAGAGGCTGCTGTTTATAATCAGGAAATGACGAGCTATCCCTTCAAAGCAAACATGAATCAGCTGCTCAAAAGGCCAAAACATTTTATTTGCAATGGGCGTGATTTGATCGTCCATGCGCAACTGTATTAATTCAACTCTAATCTCCACTCAAACCATAGCATCCTTATCAAGGGCGCCATCGAGATGTGAATTTATCCGCCAATCAGAGTTGAACACCACAGATAATATGGAGATGTCGAGCATTGATTTCTGCAAAACTGTGAATCTGCAGCTTTTAATCCGGAACGTTTGGACTAAACGTTAAAAAGACGTGAATAAAGGGGAATAAAGTGACCATATTCATTTGGAGCCAGACTTTCCATTTTCAGCGGCCTGGAGGAGGCTGAGCTCAGAGGCTGCAGAGTCCGATCTGCAGATCAATACGGTGGATCACTTAACAGGAGGCAGCGGATCCCCGAGGGAATTTTCTGCCAGGAAGAACTCTAAATAGTCTCATCACTGGCTCCTGAAAACAGCAGTCAGGAGTCAGAGAGGCAGAGAGTCTCGGCTTACTGCAGAGGACACGCAGATAAACAGCGGCGCTGCACTCTCGTCTCTCAGCAGTTATGTACTTTTCTGTGCCGTATTTGAAAGAAAACACCACCACGCCCCTTAAGATAAACCTTAGAGTGTGCTGTACTAATAATACAATCCCCCAACCTTGTTGAATGCGCTCATGTTGCAGAGTTTGTAAGAGCATGAGTAGCTGGAAAAATTCCGTTCAACATTTTCCATGTGTCATTACAGTAAGTGGACAGTGAGTGAATTCAATTTTCCTTTTAGTGGTTCATCGCAGAGAAACATACGGCATTTCTGTAATCAAGACTATAATTTGAGCATGTGGGGATGAATGAAGCTCCCTTTGCCAAAATATTACTGCATAAAGCAGATGACTTAGCAGATGTTGTTTTTGTGTGTGAACAGGAGCCGGTCGAAGGCTGAGGGGGCCGGAGTCGGGCGCCGAGGACGACTCAGTGAGTGACTTCATGTCCGTCTGTTCATTCAACAGGAAACAGGACGTCAAACTTCAATTGTTTAACTCAACTTTAATGGCCGATAAAAAAACAGGCCGATGTCTATTAAATTCACCCGAAATATAACCAACATGTGCCTGCGCCAGTGAAATAACAGCTGTTTACTACAACCTCTTCAGCAAACCAAGAATCCTCAACACTGGTTTCAGATTTAAAAGGAATGAATTAAATCAGTGTCATCGATGGAAGTACACGACTACTGTGACCATTATTGGATGTCAAACAGCCAAGCAAACTTTGGCTCCACACTGCTTCGTGGTCCAGTTTTGTTCATTCAGCAGGCGCAGCTACATGAGTTTAAACAGTAAAACTGTCTTTGTAATGACAACAACGAGTGCTCTGGCAATATGTGTTTGTTGTGCTGACTGACCTTCTGACCGTGCAGATATGTGACGAGCCGTCTCAGTTCGCAGAGGGAGAGAGGCCACGCCCCCAAGGATCGTCCCCCGTCGAGGAGTTTCCTGAATCTGAAAAATACAGCGACACAGAGGTACAACCTGAGTGGCAACGAAAAACCACAGTTTACCTGTGAACTTGTGCAGAATTACACATGTGAACACAAAACGGCTTCGTTCAGCGGTCTGCTTGTTTGAGTCAAAGATAAATGAAACTAGAAAAATAAGCTTGTGACCAAACTGAGCAAGTTGGGCTCATTTATTCTCACCCGGATCAGGACAGGACAAATGTGCTAAAATCAGTGAGAGCATCTGCAGTAAAAAGAGGATCGTACTCAAATCTATTCAAATGTTGCAAATTTGAAAAAAATGAATAATTAGAGGCATCATTAAAGCTGTTTAAAATTCCACAATGCATTACTGAATGTCTAAAAACTGAGTTTTATTACATCCCTGATGCCGAAACACACCGAGCCAATGAACTGTCAGGACCGTCCGCCGCCCTCGTCGTTTTGAAGTGTCCCGCACCGCCTCCACGCCGCTCAAACGCTCCGATTGGTTGTCCAGTTTAGCAAATAAGTGCATTAGAATAGAGACGGAGTCGGCGAGCAGATAAGTCTTCCCGTTTCACTTATTGACAGACGTATACAGACTACGGCCCAATCACGTGTTTCACAGGTGGAACAATTGCAACTATCGTATTTAATATTTAGTCAGAATTGGAAGATTTTGTTTTTCTTTCAGGGTGAAGCTGAACATGACCCACAGCTCAAAGGCGGGAGTGGAAAGAAAAGTAAAAAGTCTGGGTTCGGCTCCATGTTTGAAAAGCGTTCGACTCCAAAGATGAGTAAACTGAAGGTGAGACGTTCCCGCCGTCGCCCTCTGGGCTGCGCTGCGGCAGAGAGCAGCACCACGGAGGGTACGACGGTTTCATCCTTCCTGTTCTGATGTGATGGCAGGAAGCTTACAGTCCAGAGTCCGGAGTGATCGTGAAAACAGCCAAGGATGGATGTGCGGAGGGTCTCGTTTATGGTGGCGGTGGGAGAGACGGGATCTTCATTAAGGAAGTGGTACCAGAATCACCTGCCTCAAAAAGTCTGAAACTCAAAGAAGGTGAACTGAGAAACGGCTGTACTGATATTTTTTTTCTCCAGTTCTGACGATGAAAACTAAAAATTCTTTGACTATTTTGGGGGTTACACTGATACTTCGATGTATTTTGTGGACAATTTCCCATTTTAGATTTCCAAACTCTGAAAACCACAAACAGAGTAAATACTTCAGTCCAAGCAAATTTCATTACCTCGAGTTGTAAAATCTAATCGACCAATAAAATCAAGCAAGTTATTTTCATTTATATTGTGTAATTCCCCTTTATCGCTCCCTTCTTGATACAACAGCAGCTTTACTCAATGAGAAGCCTCTCTAAGTGTTTATTCTTGTTTACGCAGGTGATCAGATTCTGAGTGCCACAGTGTATTTCGACAACATCTCATACGAGGACGCCGTTCAGATTCTGGAGCACGCTCAAGCCTACAAAGTGAAGCTCTGCTTGAAACGCACACCAGACGTCAAGGAGACTGAACCAGCCGTCCAATCTGACGTCATCCTGGTAAATGTTTTCAAGTCGTCTGCTCCGTCTCTTTGCGGTTGGGAGTCCTGGGGCTACGAACTGACATTCTATGTGTCTGTTGCTCAACAGGAGGAAGAGCCCGATGCTCCAGAAATAAGGGAGCATGGAAAAACCAAAAGGCGCGGCGACGCCCGCATTTCATGGCCCAAGTTTCCCTCCTTGGGAAGAGGACGGAAGTCCCAGTTCACAAGGTCTCACAGTTCCTCAGAGGCAGATGAGCAGAGGAAACTAGAGCTCAGCCCCACCACGAGTGACACAGAGTCACCTATAAAATCTCAAGATGCTCTTAAAGGCAAAAAGAGGCACAAAATAAAGCTTTCGGCTCTGAAAAAGAGAGGCCGCATAAGTTCATCTGAAGGCCAGGACACTGACACGCCAACCAGTGGGCAGAGCAGTGACAAATCTCTCCAGAGGCATGAAGACATGCTTTCACCTGAGGGCCTTGAAAGCCCCTCAAGAGAAACACCTAAAGTCTATGTGACAGAGGAGCTGAAAATAATGGAAGATTTAAGACAGGATGATCAACAACCGAGCGAACCTGAAACTGTTCGACACAAGGCTGAACTCATCACAATGGACAGCACTTTGAAAACAACAGATCTAACTGTGGCTCTGGTCAAGTCCCCTGATGGCAAGAAAAAGAAGAAAGAGAGGTCTGAATTGAAAATGAAAATTTTGGGCAAGGACAAATCATGCAAAGAGAAAGATACAAAAGCAAAACCCTCCCCAAAAAGGCTGAAAACACTGGGGGCAAGTATTGAAATAGCAGACCGGTCTGAAAATGAAATACCCGACGGCAGTAAGAGCTTAGAGTCAAACACAAAACAGGGAGATCTACTCGCATGTGACCCTAATGCTCAGATAAGCAATGACAGCTCGAGGGTAATCTCAAGCAAATCGCTGACAACACAAATGGAAATGGGCATACCAAAGGTGGAACTTGATATATCTGACCTTGCGTTTATGGGCAAATCTCCACACAAAATCGAAGAAAAAACCAAGAAAGACAAGGATGTCCAGCAGAAAGGAGAAACCAAGTCAACATTCAAACCTCCTGAAATAGGCCTGAGCGATGTTGCGACTGAGAAAACTACACAGAAAGTGAATATAAATGTTGAGGAACCTACAAAAAAAATTGAGCAGGTTACAACTGAGGGCGCAGAACAGAAAGAAGATCCTTATGAGCAACTTTCAAAAAGTAGTCTTTCCAGAGCGCAACTTCCAAAACGAGAAGAAATTGAGATTCCAGGCATGGAGGATGTGCCTGTGAGATCAACAACTAAAGGAATTAAACCGCCTAAAGCTAGTTATCGCGGGCGTTCTGAAGAAGTTCAAAATGATACTGTGCAATTATCAATCGATGTTGACAGCGTGAAAGAGGCAGTTTCAAAATTGCCGGGATATAAGCTGCCTAAAGTAGACATGACTGGAATGCCTATTCCCGAAGAAATCACCGTTATAGATGCAAATGCGCAAAGAATATCAGTTAAAACACCAACTAAAGTTGTAGATACCAAAGCGAAACAGGAGGCACAGGCCACCAAGTTTGACATAAATGCACCTCCAGAAATCTCCAAGGCTACAGTCAAACTTCCAAAGATGACACCTGCTGATTTAACTGCAGAGGTGGTTTTAACTGAAACCAAAGTAGATTTTACCAAATACAAAACTAAGAGCCAAAAAGACGTCGAAACTGAGGTCTATAAACGAAAAGATATTATAATACCTGGTAAACAAAGTGCACGAGAAGTTGCTATACCAAAAAAATCGGATAGTAAATCGAAGAAGATAAAAACAGCTAGCATTGGGATTACAAAACCAGAAATAAAAATCCCTAACATTGGAATTGACTTTGCAAAACAAGGTATCTCCAGGAAAAAAGGTGCTGAAGGGGCTACACTCATCCACGAAGTGAAAACTGAAACAATAAACAGGGAAGGGCAGATTGAAAGAGCCATATCTGACGTGAAAGAACCTGGAATTGACAGTATTGAATTCATCGATTCAGAAGGCAGGTCACCAGACAAAAAGGATGGTGGCATTCTGCTCACAGGATTTGGTGTTAATCTCGATGCTAGTAAAGAGCAAAACGCATTGGAAATGGAGGGAAAGGATAGCAAGTTTAAAATGCCAGCTCTCAACATATCCATGGCAAAGGTAAAAGGACCTAAAGTTGACTTAAGCTTATCAAAAAAAGATGTTCCACTACCAGAGGCTAAAGCTGAGGTCGAACTTCTGGAGGTTCCTGAGGTTGATGCAACTCTTGAAAACATCAATGCGTCAATGCCAGACCAAATGATGGAAGTTCAAGAAGCTGAATTGCAAATCAAACCTGTGACGACGGATGTTGAAACTGATGGAAGAGGACGCAAATTTAAAATGCCCAAATTTGGTATCAAAATGCCAAAAATAAAAGGGCCTGAAATGGATTTAAGCTCATCAAAGGACGATGCAGCTGCCTCACTGCCAAAGGCAAAAGATGAGGGGAAACTCACAGAAGTTGATGTTAGTCTTGGGAGTGTAGATATTTCTGTTCCACAAAAAAAGATGCATGATGGTGTGGAAATCAAACCTCTGCAGACTGATGGTGCAGTTGGTGGACAAGGAAGCAAGTTCAAAATGCCGAGGCTGGGAATAGCAATGCCAAAAGTGAAAGGGCCTGGAGTTGATTTCAGCTCACCTAAAAAAAATGTAGATGTGACACTACCAAAAACTAAAGTGGAAGTGAAACTCCCGGATGCAGAATTAAAGGACCCCTCTGCTAAAATGGAAATTAAAGCTCCTGAATTTAAAGATAACGAAAAGAATGCCAGGGGGCCGCCCTCAAAATTTAAGAAGCCAACATTCAAACTACCAAAATTTGGTGTTGGCACTCATACCTCTGTAAATGCGCCTGACAAAAATGTAAAAATTGATGGAAGTGTTGGAATTATTATTCCTGAAGAAGGACCTACAGTTAACATTGAAGCCCCCACCACTGAATTTCAGGGTCACTCAATAGATTTGAAAACAACAGGAACTGAACAAGATGGAAAAGGAAATAAGTTTAAAATGCCACATCTACGTTTCACTGTGCCACAGGTGAAAGGACCCAAGGTTGATCTAAGCATGTCAAAGAAACATGGTGATGCCACATTACCTGAGGCTAAAGCTGATGTCACACATCCTGAGGTTGATCTTGAAAAAGGAGATATTTCAATTCCAGACGTTAAGGCTGAAGTCAAACTTCCAGATGCTTCTGACATAGCTGTGAAGAGCATGCCATCACAGTATGAAGCCGAAAGAGATGGTATGAAGTTTAAAATACCAAAGTTTGGAATCAAAATGCCAAAGGTGAAAGGGCCTGAATTTGATTCTAGCTTTTCAAAGAAAGACACAGATGCCACATTCCAAGGAACTGAAGCTGAGGTGAAACTCCTAAAGATTGATGCCACTCTTGGACAAGCAGAAACTGTGATTGCAGAGGGAAAGGTCGAACTGAAACGACCTGAAGTAGAGATGAAACCTTTGCAGACTGAAGTTGAACTCCAAGGACAAGAAGGAAAATTCAAAATGCCAAAAATTGGAATTACAATGCCCAAAGTAAAAGGACCTGAAATTGATTTAAGCTTCTCAAAGGAGAATGTAGATGTGACACTGCCTGAGGCTAAAGCTGAGGTTAAACTCTTAGACACTCCGGAAATAGCTATGGACATAAAACGGTCAGAGTGTGAAGTAGAAATTGATGGCCCAGAGAGCAAGTTTAAAATGCCAAAGTTTGGAATCTCACTGCCAAAAATAAAAGCACCTGAAATTGAGCTCAGCTCTTCAAAGAAAGATGTAGACATCACACTTCCAGACGCCAGAGTAGATGTCCAGCTCCTTGATGTTGAGCTAAAAGATCCTTCCGCTCAAGTGGAAATAAAGACTGCTGAGATTGAAACTCCATCATGCACTGTGAAAGATTCACCCTCAAAATATAAAATGCCAACATTTAAATTTCCCAAATTTGGTATTGCAACTCCAAACGTCAGTGCTGAAGAACCCGTTATAAACAAAGAAATTGAAATTGATGGAGCTGACAAAGAGATACCTGTGCCACACATAGATGTACCAGAAGTTAAGGCAGAGCTTGATCTGCCCGAGACCGAGGCTGTGATAGACCAACAGCCAGGTGTTGAGGTTGATGGAAACATCAAAAAGTCAAGGTTTTCACTGCCCAAAATGTCTTTTTCTAAAGCAAGTGTTAATGCCCCAGATGTTGATGTCACTCTTCCAGATGTGAATGTTGCAATGTCGGAGAGTAATGTGGAAATGGAAGGAGACGTGGATATGACACTACCAGAGGTTGAAGTAAATGTTGATGGGCAAGGAAGCAAGTTAAAACTGCCAAAGCTTGGAATCAAAATGCCAAAGGTAACAGGGCCTGAAATTGATTTAAGCTTAACAAAGAAAGATATAGATGTGACAGTACCAGAAGCCAAAGCTGAAGTCAAACTCCCTGATGTTGATCTGACAGCACCCTCTGCAGAAGTGGAAATTAAAGCTCCAGAGACCAAAATAAAGACTATAGAAGAATCACCAACAAAATTTAAGATACCGACATTTAGCTTACCAAAATTTGGCATTAATACTCCGAGTGCCACTGTTGAAGTGGCAGATATGGAAAAAAATTTCAAAATCGATGGAGGTGATATGACATTTCCTGAGGAGGTTCTCATGGTTGACATTGAACCACCCAGCATTCATACCGAAGGTCCGTCAATTCATATGAAAATGACAGAAACTGACCATGAGAAGAAAGGCAAAAAGGTTAAAATGCCAAGTCTCGGTTTTTCTGCGCCGCAAGTCAAACAGCCTGACATTGATTTAGGTTTATCACAGAAAGATTTCAATGTGACACTGCCAGAATCCGAAGCCACCTTTCAAGTGCCTGAAGTTGAACTGAGTGCACCATCTGCAGAGGTGGACGTTAAAGCTCCGGAGATCAAGGTTATGACAAAGACTACAGAGGGATCACCATCAAAATTTAACATGCCAACATTTAAATTACCAAAATTTGGCATTAGTACTCCAAGTGCCACTGTTGAAGTGGCAGATGTGGAAAAAGATGTCAAAGCTGATGGAGGTGACATTAATATTCCTGAAGCAGTTCTCACAGTTCACACTGAAGCACCTAATATTGACAATGAATGTCCATCAATTCATGTAAAAACTACAGGAACTGACCATGAAGGAAAAGGTAAAAAGTTAAAAATGCCAAAACTTGGTTTTTCTGGGCCTCACATGGATCCGAGCTTATCACAGAAAGATGTTGATGTGACACTACCAGATGCTGAAGTGAAACTCCCTGATGTTGAACTGAAAGAGCCTTCTGCAGATGCGGAAATTAAAGCTCCAGAGATCAAGGTTAAAACAAAGACTACAGGAGGATCACCATCAAAATTTAATATGCCGACATTCAAACTTCCAAAATTTGGCATTAGTACTCCGAGTGCCACTGTTGAAGTGGCAGATATGGAAAAAAATGTCGAAATCGATGGAGGTGATATGACATTTCCTGAGGAGGTTCTCACGGTTGACATTGAACCAAGCAGCATTCACACTGAAGGTCCATCGATTCATATGAAAATTACAGAAACTGACGATAAGGAAGGCAAAAAGTATAAAATGCCAAGTCTTGGTTTTTCTGTGCCTCAAGTCAAACAGCCTGACATTGATTTAGGTTTATCACAGAAAGATTTCAATGTGACACTGCCAGAATCCAAAGCCACCATTCAAGTGCCTGAAGTTGAACTGAATGCACCCTCTGCAGAGGTGGACATTAAAGCTCCAGAGCTCAAGGTCAAGACAAAGACTACAGAGGGATCACCATCAAAATTTAAGATGCCCACATTCAATTTACCAAAATTAGGAATTGGTACTCCACGTGCCACGATAGAAATGCCAGATATGGACAAAAGTGTCAAAGTTGATGGAGATGATATTAATATTCCTGAAGAGGCTTTTACAGTAGACAACGAACCACTTAATATTGACATTGAAGGCCCATCAATTCATGTGAAAACTACAGAAACTGACCATGAGAGGAAAGGCAAAAAGTTTAAAATGCGAAGTCTTGGTTTTTCTGGGCCTGATATCGATCTGAGCTTATCACAGAAAGATGTTGATGTGACACTACCAGAAGCTGAAGTGAAACTCCCCGTTTTTGAACTGAAAGAGCCTTCTGCAGATGTGGAAATTAAAGCTCCAGAGATCAAGGTTAAAACAAATACTACAGGAGGATCACCATCAAAATTTAAGATGCCAACATTCAAACTACCAAAATTTGGCATTACTACTCCGAGTGCCACTGTTGAAGTGCCGGACATGGAAAAAGATGTCAAAATCGATGGAGGTAATATTACACTTCCTGAAGAGGTTCTCACGGTTGACATTGAACCAAGCAGCATTCACACTGAAGGTCCATCAATTCATATGAAAACTACAGAAACTGACCACGAAGGAAGGGGAAGCAAATTTAAAATGCCAAATCTCGGTTTTTCTGCGCCTCAAGTCAAACAGCCTGACATTGATTTAAGTTTATCACAGAAAGATTTCAATGTGACACTACCAGAATCCAAAGCCACCGTTCAAGTGCCGGAAGTTGAACTGAATGCACCCTCTGCAGAGGTGGACATTAAAGTCCCTGATCTTGAACTGAAAGAACCTTCTGCTGCAATCGAAATTAAAGCTCCAGAGTTCAAGGTTAAAACAAGGACTACAGAGGGATCCCCATCAAAGTTTAAGATACCAACATTCAAATTACCAAAATTAGGCATTGGTACTCCAAGTGCCACTGTTGAAGTGCCAGATATGGAAAAAGATGTCAAAATCGATGGAGGTGATATATTTCCTGAGGAGGTTCTCACGGTTGACATTGAACCACCCAGCATTCACACCGAAGGTCCATCAATTTATGTGAAAATTACCGAAACTGACGATAAGAAAGGCAAAAAGTATAAAATGCCAGGTCTTGGTTTTTCTGCGCCTCAAGTCAAACAGCCTGACATTGATTTAGGATTATCACAGAAAGATTTCAATGTGACACTACCAGAATCCAAAGCCACCATTCAAGTGCCTGAAGTTGAACTGAATGCACCATCTGCAGAGGTGGACATTAAAGCTCCAGAGATCAAGGTTAAAACAAATACTACAGGAGGATCACCATCAAAATTTAAGATGCCCACATTCAATTTACCAAAATTAGGAATTGGTACTCCACGTGCCACGATAGAAATGCCAGATATGGATAAAGGTGTCAAAGTTGATGGAGGTGATATTAATATTCCTGAAGGGGCTTTCAAAATGGACAATAAGGGAACTACTATTGACACTGAAGGTCCATCAATTCATGTGAAAACTACAGAATCTAACCATGAGAGGAAAGGCAAAAACCTTAAAATGCCAGGTCTCGTTTTTTCTGGGCCTGATATCGATCTGAGCTTATCACAGAAAAATGTTGATGTGACACTACCAGAAGCTGAAGTGAAACTCCCCGATTTTGAACTAAAAGAGCCTTCTGCAGATGTGGAAATTAAAGCTCCAGAGATCAAGGTTAAAACAAATACTACAGGAGGATCCCCATCAAAATTTAAGATACCATCATTCAAATTACCAAAATTAGGCAGTGGTACTCCAAGTGCCACTGTTGAAGTGCCAGATGTGGAAAAAGATGTCAAAGTTGATGGAGGTGACATTAATATTCCTGAAGCAGTTCTCACAGTTGACACTGAAGCACCTAATATTGACATTGAAGGTCCATCAATTCATGTAAAAACTACAGGAACTGACCATGAAGGAAAAGGTAAAAAGTTAAAAATGCCAAAACTTGGTTTTTCTGGGCCTCACATGGATCTGAGCTTATCACAGAAAGATGTTGATGTAAAACTACCTGAAGCTGAAGTGAAACTCTTCGATGTTGAACTGAAAGAGCCTTCTGCAGATGTGGAAATTAAAGCTCCAGAGATCAAGGTTAAAACAAAGACTACAGGAGGATCACCATCAAAATTTAAGATGCCAACATTCAAACTTCCAAAATTTGGCATTAGTACTCCGAGTGCCACTGTTGAAGTGGCAGATATGGAAAAAGATGTCGAAATCGATGGAGGTGATATGACATTTCCTGAGGAGGTTCTCACGGTTGACATTGAACCAAGCAGCATTCACACCGAAGGTCCATCAATTCATGTGAAAACTACAGAAACTGACCATGAGAGGAAAGGCAAAAAGTTTAAAATGCCAGGTCTTGGTTTCTCTCGGCCTGATATCAATCCGAGCTTATCACAGAAAGATGTTGATGTGACACTACCAGATGCTGAAGTGAAACTCCCTGATGTTGAACTGAAAGAGCCTTCTGCAGATGCGGAAATTAAAGCTCCAGAGATCAAGGTTAAAACAAATACTACAGGAGGATCACCATCAAAATTTAATATGCCGACATTCAAACTTCCAAAATTTGGCATTAGTACTCCGAGTGCCACTGTTGAAGTGGCAGATATGGAAAAAGATGTCAAAATCGATGGAGGTAATATTACACTTCCTGAAGAGGTTCTCACGGTTGACATTGAACCAAGCAGCATTCACACTGAAGGTCCATCAATTCATATGAAAACTACAGAAACTGACCACGAAGGAAGGGGAAGCAAATTTAAAATGCCAAATCTCAGTTTTTCTGTGCCTCAAGTCAAACAGCCTGACATTGATTTAGGTTTATCACAGAAAGATTTCAATGTGACACTACCAGAATCCAAAGCCACCGTTCAAGCGCCTGAAGTTGAATGGAATGCACCCTCTGCAGAGGTGGACATTAAAGTCCCTGAAGTTGAACTGGAAGAACCTTCTGCTGAAAGTGAAATTAAAACTCCAGAGATCAAGGTTAAAACAAGGACTACAGAAGGATCGCCATCAAAGTTTAAGATACCAACATTCAAATTACCAAAATTAGGCATTGGTACTCCAAGTGCCACTGTTGAAGTGCCAGATATGGACAAAGGTATCAAAATTGATGGAGGGGACATTAATATTCCTGAAGGGGTTCTCACAGTTGACAGTGTCGATGTCAATGTGACATTACCAGAAGCTAAAACCACCATTGAACAGCCTGAAGTTGAACTAAAAGAATCTTTAGTGGAAATTAAAGGTCCTGGAATTGATGTTGGTACAAGTAACACTGATGGATCTCAGTCAAAGTTTAAAATGCCAACATTCAAATTTCCTAAATTTGGAGCAGCTACTCCGAAGGTCAGCATGGAAATACCTGATGTGGACAAAGACACTGACAATGAAGGAGCAAAGTTGGAAATAGAGGGAGCTACAGTGGATGTCACCGCACCCAGCATTGACACTGAAGGTCTATATGTAGATGTGGGAGCTAAAGGTCTTGAACTTGAAGGATCAGGAAGCAAATTTAAAATACCAAATTTTGGCATCTCAATGCCTGAAGTTAAAGGACCTGAAATCGAGGTCAGTGTATCAGAGAAAGATGCAGATGTCTCACTGCCAGAAGCTAAAGCTGAGGCCAAACTGCCCAGTGTTAACGTCAAAGAAACTGAAGGTGCCATTTCAGGACCTGATGCACCCACAGTTGAGGTTGAAGCTACAGTGAAGCGACCAAACTGGGCATTCCGTAAATTTTCATTTTCAAGAGCAAGTGCTACAGCCCCTGATGTTGATGTGAACCTTGAAACACCTAAAGCTGATGTGAAGTCACCAGAGGCCAAAGTAGAGGTCCGTCTACCAAAAGTTGAAGGGCTTTCAGGGGCTCTTTCAATAGAAGAGCCACCTGATGCAGAATTGTGTAAATTTGAAGCAGCTACTCAAAAAGTGAATTTGGAAGTAACTTCTGTCGACGAAAGCATTAAAATTGATGGAAAAAACCTAGAAATACCTAAAGACAGAGCTGAAATGCATGTCACAGGACCCAGCATTGACACTGAAGGCCTGTCTGTAGATGTGAAAGCTGAACCTGAGGATGCCATTTCTGTACCAGAGACAACGACAGTTGAGGTTGAAGCTAAGACGAAGCGACCAAACTGGACATTCCGTAAATTTTCATTTTCAAGAGCAAGCGCTAAAGCCCCTGATGTTGATGTGAACCTTGAAACACCCAAAGCTGATGTGAAGTCACCAGAGGCCAAAGTAGAAGTCTGTATACCAGAAGTTGAAGGGCTTACAGGGGCTGTTTCAATAGAAGAGCCACCTGATGCAGAATTTGATGCAAATTTCAAAAAGTCTAAATTTTCACTACCAAGATTTTCTTTTTCGAAGACAAATGTTAAAGAGGCAGAAATCAGCACTGAGCTTCCACACATTGATATTTCTCTACCAGAGGGAGAAGTGAAGGTCAAACAGCCTGGAGTGGAAATGAAAGCTCCTGAACATGAAGCTGAACATGATGGAGAACCAAGCAAGTTCAAATTGACAGACTTCGGCATTGGTACTCCAAGTGCCAGTATTGAAGTGCCAGATATGGACAAAGGTATCAAAGTTGATGGAGGGGACATTAATATTCCTGAAGAGGTTCTCACAGTTGACAGTGTTGATGTCAATGTGACATTACCAGAAGCTAAAACCACCGTTGAACTGCCTGAAGTTGAACTAAAAGAATCTTTAGTGGAAATTAAAGGTCCTGGAATGGATGTTGGTACAAGTAACACTGATGGATCTCAATCAAAGTTTAAAATGCAAACATTCAAATTTCCTAAATTTGAAGTAGCTACTCCGAAGGTCAGCATGGAAATACCTGATGTGGACAAAGACACTGACAATGAAGGAGCAAAGTTGGAAATAGAGGGAGCTACAGTGGACGTCACCGCACCCAGCATTGACACTGAAGATCTATCTGTAGATGTGGGAGCTAAAAGTCTTGAACTTGAAGGATCAGGAAGCAAATTCAAAATACCAAATTTTGGCATCTCAATACATGAAGTTAAAGGACCTGAAATTGATGTCAGTGTATCAGAGAAAGATGCAGATGTCCCACTGCCAGAAGCTAAAGCCGAGGCCAAACTGCCCAGTGTTAAAAAAACTGAAGGTGCCATTTCAGGACCTGATGCACCCACAGTTGAGGTTGAAGCTACAGTGAAGCGACCAAACTGGGCATTCCGTAAATTTTCATTTTCAAGAGCAAGTGCTACAGCCCCTGATGTTGATGTGAACCTTGAAACACCTAAAGCTGATGTGAAGTCACCAGAGGCCAAAGTAGAGGTCCGTCTACCAAAAGTTGAAGGGCTTTCAGGGGCTATTTCAACAGAAGAGCCACCTGATGCAGAATTTGATGCAAACTTTAAAAAGTCTAAATTTTCACTACCAAGATTTTCTTTTTCAAAGACAAGTGTTAAAGAGGCAGAAATCAGCACTGAGCTTCCACATGTTGATATTTCTCTACCAGAGGGAGAAATGAGGATCAAACACCCTGATCTTAAACCTTTAGAAGGTGATGGAGAATTAGATGTTCAGGGAGGCAAGTTTAAATTACCAAAGTTTGACATCTCATTACCAGAAGTAAAGGGTCCTGAAATTGATTTGAGCTTATCAAAGAAAGATGTAGATGTCCCACTCCCAGAAGCCAAAGCTGAAGTTCAAATACCAGATGCTGAAGTAAAACAGCTGTCTGCTGAAGTGGAAATAAAAGCTCCTGAGATTGAAGCGAAGACATGTAATGTTGAAGGATCACCCTCAAAATTTAAAATGCCAACAATAACTGTACCTAAATTTGAAGCAGCTACTCAAAAAGTGAATTTGGAAGTAACTGCTTTGGACAAAAGCATTAAAATTGAAGGAGAAAACCTGGAAATACCTAAAAACGGAGCTGAAATGCATGTCACAGGACCCAGCATTGACACTGAAGGCCTGTCTGTAGATGTGAAAGCTGAACCTGAGGATGCAATTTCGGTACCAGACACAACGACAGTTGAAGTAGAAGCTAAGTCGAAGCGACCAAACTGGACATTCCGTAAATTTTCATTTTCAAGAGCAAGTGCTAAAGCCCCTGATGTTGATGTGAGCCTTGAAAACCTCAAAGCTGATGTGAAGTCACCAGAGGCCAAAGTAGAAGTCTGTCTACCAGAAGTTGAAGTTCAAGTGTCTACAGGGACTGTTTCAATAGAAGAGCCACCTGATGCAGAATTTGATGCAAATTTCAAAAAGTCTAAATTTTCACTACCAAGATTTTCTTTTTCGAAGACAAATGTTAAAGAGGCAGAAATCAGCACTGAGCTTCCACACATTGATATTTCTCTACCAGAGGGAGAAGTGAAGGTCAAACAGCCTGGAGTGGAAATGAAAGCTCCTGAACATGAAGCTGAACATGATGGACAACCAAGCAAGTTCAAATTGACAGACTTCGGCATTGGTACTCCAAGTGCCACTGTTGAAGTGCCAGATATGGACAAAGGTATCAAAATTGATGGAGGGGACATTAATATTCCTGAAGAGGTTCTCACAGTTGACAGTGTTGATGTCAATGTGACATTACCAGAAGCTAAAACCACCATTGAACAGCCTGAAGTTGAACTAAAAGAATCTTTAGTGGAAATTAAAGGTCCTGGAATTGATGTTGGTACAAGTAACACTGATGGATCTCAATCGAAGTTTAAAATGCCAACATTCAAATTTCCTAAATTTGGAGTAGCTACTCCAAAGGTCAGCATGGAAATACCTGATGTGGACAAAGACACTGACAATGAAGGAGCAAAGTTGGAAATTGAGGGAGCTACAGTGGACGTCACCACACCCAGCATTGACACTGAAGATCTATCTGTAGATGTGGGAGCTAAAGGTCTTGAACTTGAAGGATCAGGAAGCAAATTTAAAAGACCAAATTTTGGCATCTCAATGCCTGAAGTTAAAGGACCTGAAATCGAGGTCAGTGTATCAGAGAAAGATGCAGATGTCTCACTGCCAGAAGCTAAAGCTGAGGCCAAACTGCCCAGTGTTAACGTCAAAGAAACTGAAGGTGCCATTTCAGGACCTGATGCACCCACAGTTGAGGTTGAAGCTACAGTGAAGCGACCAAACTGGGCATTCCGTAAATTTTCATTTTCAAGAGCAAGTGCTACAGCCCCTGATGTTGATGTGAACCTTGAAACACCTAAAGCTGATGTGAAGTCACCAGAGGCCAAAGTAGAGGTCCGTCTACCAAAAGTTGAAGGGCTTTCAGGGGCTCTTTCAATAGAAGAGCCACCTGATGCAGAATTGTGTAAATTTGAAGCAGCTACTCAAAAAGTGAATTTGGAAGTAACTTCTGTCGACGAAAGCATTAAAATTGATGGAAAAAACCTAGAAATACCTAAAGACAGAGCTGAAATGCATGTCACAGGACCCAGCATTGACACTGAAGGCCTGTCTGTAGATGTGAAAGCTGAACCTGAGGATGCCATTTCTGTACCAGAGACAACGACAGTTGAGGTTGAAGCTAAGACGAAGCGACCAAACTGGACATTCCGTAAATTTTCATTTTCAAGAGCAAGTGCTAAAGCCCCTGATGTTGATGTGAACCTTGAAACACCTAAAGCTGATGTGAAGTCACCAGAGGCCAAAGTAGAGGTCCGTCTACCAAAAGTTGAAGGGCTTTCAGGGGCTCTTTCAATAGAAGAGCCACCTGATGCAGAATTGTGTAAATTTGAAGCAGCTACTCAAAAAGTGAATTTGGAAGTAACTTCTGTCGACGAAAGCATTAAAATTGATGGAAAAAACCTAGAAATACCTAAAGACAGAGCTGAAATGCATGTCACAGGACCCAGCATTGACACTGAAGGCCTGTCTGTAGATGTGAAAGCTGAACCTGAGGATGCCATTTCTGTACCAGAGACAACGACAGTTGAGGTTGAAGCTAAGACGAAGCGACCAAACTGGACATTCCGTAAATTTTCATTTTCAAGAGCAAGTGCTAAAGCCCCTGATGTTGATGTGAACCTTGAAACACCCAAAGCTGATGTGAAGTCACCAGAGGCCAAAGTAGAAGTCTGTATACCAGAAGTTGAAGGGCTTACAGGGGCTGTTTCAATAGAAGAGCCACCTGATGCAGAATTTGATGCAAACATTAAAAAGTCTAAATTTTCACTACCAAGATTTTCTTTTTCAAAGACAAGTGTTAAGGAGGCAGAAATCAGCACTGAGCTTCCACATGTTGATATTTCTCTACCAGAGGGAGAAGTGAAGGTCAAACAGCCTGGAGTGGAAATGAAAGCTCCTGAACATGAAGATAAACATGATGGGCAACCAAGCAAGTTCAAATTACCATACTTCGGCTTTGGTACTCCAAGTGCCACTGTTGAAGTGCCAGATATGGACAAAGGTATCAAAATTGATGGAGGGGACATTAATATTCCTGAAGGGGTTCTCACAGTTGACAGTGTCGATGTCAATGTGACATTACCAGAAGCCAAAGCCACTGTTGAACTGCCTGAAGTTGAACTAAAAGAATCTTTAGTGGAAATTAAAGGTCCTGGAATTGATGTTGGTACAAGTAACACTGATGGATCTCAGTCAAAGTTTAAAATGCCAACATTCAAATTTCCTAAATTTGGAGCAGCTACTCCGAAGGTCAGCATGGAAATACCTGATGTGGACAAAGACACTGACAATGAAGGAGCAAAGTTGGAAAATGAGGGAGCTACAGTGGATGTCACCGCACCCAGCATTGACACTGAAGGCCTGTCTGTAGATGTGAAAGCTGAACCTGAGGATGCCATTTCTGTACCAGAGACAACGACAGTTGAGGTAGAAGCTAAGTCGAAACGACCGAACTGGACAATCCGTAAATTTTCATTTTCAAGAGCAAGTGCTAAAGCCCCTGATGTTGATGTGAACCTTGAAACACCCAAAGCTGATGTGAAGTCATCAGAGGCAAAAGTAGAAGTCCGTTTACCAGAGGTTGAAGTTCAAGGGTCTACAGGAGCTGTTTCAGTCAAAGAGCCGTCGGATGCAGAACTAAAGGTAAACTTGAAAAAATCAATATTTTCCCTACCCAGATTTTCATTTTCAAAGTCAAGTCTCAAAGGAGCTGAAGTGAGTGCTGAGCTTCTAAGTGTTGATGTTTCTCTTCCAGAGGAAGAAGTGAAGGTCAAACTGCCTGGAGTGGAAAGGAAAGCTCCTGAACATGAAGCTGAACATGATGGACAACCAAGTAAGTTCAAATTGCCAAACTTCAGCATTGCACTACCAAAAGCAAAAGAACATGAAGAGGATTTAAATGCATCAAAAAAAGATGCAGACCTCACTCTGCTGGATGTTAAAGAAGAGGTCAAGCTACCTGAAATTGAAGTTATATCTTCAGATACTGAGAAAATTGATGTCGAATTGAATGTTGCAAAAACAGACAAGGAGGAGGACCATCTTGAAACTTCAAAGGAAGTTTTTGAAACAGAAAAAGGCCAAGGAGAGCCGTTAGAGCCAAAGGAAAAGGAAACAAATACAAAGCAAGATACAACCAAAAGTCCTGAGAGGACAGGTTGGTTTAAATTCCCCAAGTTTGGACTTTCCTCCCCGTCCCAACCTGCCAAGATTTCTGAACAAGCTGAACTCAAGGACAAAAAGAGTCCAGTAAGGGAAAGGGGGGATGAGGAAATAAGCCCCAGTTGTTCTGTCCAGTCATCAGACGCCTTTGCTGATATTAGCTCTGCAATGACCAGCGAGCATGTTGGCCTTTCCCTATCTTCTCCAACCAAGGTCACTGTCAAATACTCTGATCTAAGCGCTGCTGCGGGGCTAGACAGGACAGACAGTAACATCATAACTTCCACCACGAGGATGGAAATGATCTCTCTTGAGCCCAACTTACCAGAGAAAATCACCCTTATGTCATCTGGAGTTTCATCTTCATCCGAAGACACGGTCAGACTGGAATCGGAAAAAATACACATCATTACTTCAAATATACAAGCAACCCCAGAGGCACAGCATGCTAAGCTACTAACTGCTGTCCATGTCCAGGCAGCCGGAAACCTTCCCCTAAAATCTGAGACTAATGAAGCCACATCATGGACCGCCGAAGAATCACAAGGTGGCAGGAGAACAATCTTCGAGAGGCATTTAGTCAGGCAAACATCAAGTGAAAGAAGTGAAAGCAAAGAAACAATTGTCATAACTAAACAAATCACGCGCACTAGTACGTTGGAGTTTTCTGAGCCCATCTCAGGTGAGACGGCCTCGTCCATTCAACGACTGAGACAGTCCGTGCACTCTGAGAAAATGAGGTTCTTTGACGAGGCTGAAAAGTGAAAGAATTCTATCTAAATGACGTCCAAAGACAGAAAACGCCTCTGTCCAGCCACGGGGGCCGGCAGGTTCTGAATGTCATTGTCTATAAGTCATTGGACGAAAGAACAAGTTAGAAAACAGGTCAGCTACTGAAAAAGATCGTTTGTGAGTTCAACTTCCCCGCCAAAAGAGAGAATTTCGTCAGTGTTAAGGTGTTTAACAGGTAACTTCTGTATCTGTTTGCATGTTCTTGAGCTGTAAAAAGATGGATGAAATTATGTAACCGAGTCCCCTCACTGCAAATTCAGAAAAGGCTTCACCAAATCTCTTTGCTTATTACAGTAGAGCACTAAAAGAGGCCACGTCATACCTTATGATACTTAACTTTTTAATGCACCACAATGATACAACTTTCTTTTGCATTTATTTCTTGATTGATCATCATCAGTGCAACAGTTCATCCAAACAAGACTGTTGCAAAATGTTACTGACATCCCAAAATATGTTTACAATGATTTCAGTTGACACATATATACATCAGTTATTGTTCTGAAGACGACGGAAAATTTAATATGTATTGCAAAGATGTACCTGTTGCTGTAGCTAAAATGTAAAAGAAACAAAGCAAAGCAAAGCTGAGATGAAATGCTGATGATCAAATAAGGCAAGTGTTCTGCTGCAGTTATATTTTATTAATATTTTGCTTAAAACCTAATTTGCTACGGATAAAAACATATCTACAGTAAGTTCAGTATGTTTCTATATGACTGAACAAAGTGGGAATATTCAGCTGACTGTGTAAATAGCTTTTAATGATCCCTGGAGTTGCTCCTATTGAGATATGTTTGCAAAGTTATACACAATAAATAAACATTATTATCATACGTACACCTGTGGTTGAAGCAGATGAGTTACTTTATGCAAAACTGGGTGGACGTTCCGACCGTTTGGCTTGTAGCCTAAATTCCACCAAAAGGTGTTTAGATCAAATTTTCTGATTTATTTAATTTGCTGAAATCAAATATGAAATTTTGAGCGCAACAATGAATGGTACTTTAAAAAAAAAAATGGTATAAGCATAACTTCACACAACTTTTCCATATCAACCACTGCATGTACTAGTGCATCTCAAAAACACAGGATGAAATAGAAAAGCTCTTTATTGCAATTTAATTCAAAAAGTTAAACCTCTATTCCATGTTAATTACACGTAAAGTGAAATATATAAAGCGTTTAGCATTGATGATGGTGTCTTATACAGTTAAAGAGAAATATTCTAATATTTTGATATTTGTGTTTTAGACCAAAATTAGCAAAATCAAAATGATAAAATACTAAATAAACTTAAGCTCAGCTCTAATGAGTGTAGAACATATTGAACGTTCATGTTTAGCTCTGCACACTAGAGGGAGACACAGCTCACTAATATATGTTTTACTTTCAGCGTGTTCTTGGCATAAAATGAGCGTTTAGAAGAGCCAATGATGTGTATTTAACGAAGAGAAGATCAGCTTCATGACAAGAATGAGCCAAATTTCTGTGCTGTATATCTGTTTTACATTTACCGTCAAAACCCCGAGAAAATCAGGTGATCTGTGTCTTCAAATCCAAGTTTGAGCGAAAAAGAATCAAGTGCAACAACTTACCCGACATATTTTTCCAAGTGCTGAAAACATCAAATTCAAAATCATCAGGTTGACATCAGCTGTTCGCCCCTGATTAGGTGCTGCCTTAAAGTGCTCCCCGGAATTTCTGGCACTTTGTCGGAAAATTAGGGGTTTCAGACGGTTTGTGTCCAATCAGGAGACAGATGGAGGAAAGAGGCCTTTAGCAAATGTTGAGACGTTATAATAGTAGCTGGACAGAGCTTTTATTCCTGTGTGAAGGCACTTTTATTCAAAGGTAAAGAGTTCATCAGAAAGATAACAACATTAAAACCTACTTTTAAAAGTCCCAGACTTCCTTCCCTCTGAGGGTTATTCCTCAAAATAGGAATATCAATCATATCGGCCTGCTGTAAAAGAAAGATTTCCACATACTGCAGGTCCTAATTCTAAATCCCTAATTCTCCTGAATACAAAAGACCAGAAGTTTACCAGAAGTTTGACCAAAACTACAAAAATTACCCGTATATTCTATTTTCCTTGAAGAGGAAATACGGATTGAGGTTATTTAAAGGGTTACCGGCAACAGAGGTGTACAACTTTAAGAATCTGATAAATTCTGATCGTAAAAGTATTTCGTTTATGTATCCTACTAAAGTATTTAACGTACGTGTTTTATTCGGAGAAAATGGCGGCCTCGGCCGTTCATCGCGCTACCTCTTCCGCCCACTCACAATATTTCCGACGGTGCGTGAAGGCAGCACCGGTTCCGCTTCACTGCGCAGCCTCCGAACACTTTAACGCGAGCGGCAACTTCAGCGGGAGTCTCGCGCGCCCCGCCGCCTGTCGCCCACAACAGCCCGCATCCTCATCCTCATCCTCATCCTCATCCGCATCAGCAGCATCAGTGTGATGAAGCAGCGGAGGAGCTTCCAGCTCTGAGACACCGGATCAGCCCGCACACAGGTAACGGAGCCTAGAATCCGCCTTTAACGCGCTCTGGACACATTCTTTGTTTCAAACACCAGCAGCAGATGCTGGTTTTTATCCATCCGTATTATAAAAGTCACCAGATGCAGTTTGGTGATTTCAGATTTTCTCTTAGAGGGATGAAAAAGGCACAAAAGCTGCTTCACCCGGTGGCTCTGTGTGTGTGTGGGACTGCGCGCACAAATGAGCCAGTGCGCTGCTGCCGAGTACAAGTGTAGGTGTAGCGCACGGCTATTTCAATCTATTAATAGTGCCAGCTACCTGCAGTAAACTACCTGTTGTGCGCCGCACAGGTAACCCTGCACACTGGAGACATTTAGTAAAGGTTTCATGTGTATGTAAGAGTTTCTGTGCCATTAAAACGTCAACTTCAGCGCATCTGAGTCTATAAAGTCGACCAGGAAACGTGAATTAGGGCAACAAAACGGTGAGAAATCGAATTTAACCGCAGGGAAACCAGAGCAGTGGAACTGCAGGCTGTGTGGTCAGAGCGCCTCTATATTTGACCATGGATTGAATTTTTTTTTTCCATGTCCTCGGGCTTCTTAAACTTGCTGAATTCATCAGCGGAACCTGATTTTGAGGAGGTTTGATTTTAGCAGCAGAAATGGGAAAGAAAAAAATGCTTGAGGTGCAGCCGGGGCGATCAGAGAGGACAAGAGAGGAGAATAAAAATGTCCGCGTCCCATCAATATACAAAAGATGAAATAGTGGATTTGAGCTTATTGTTGAACAGGAGCTCCGTTTTAAGAGGACGTCACACCAGATGCTCGTCTCTCACCTGACAAGCCAACAGTGAGGATGGATGAGAGGACGGTGACGGCGAGCACAGATATTTTCTACAGAATTCAGTCAGTTTCAAGTGTAAACCAGATCTTCTGCACTAGCAGGTGGCCCCAAACTCCCCAGATGTGAGATGTTGCTGTGCGTCGAGGTGCTCCTGTGGGCTCCTGCCTTTGATTTTCATTTTCAGTTCCTCTTTTGGTTTCGAAAAAACAGACAACAGTGAAAAATTCAAACAAAGTTCCCTCGTAGGTTTTACTTCATTTGACCAACAAAATCCCCAAACATTCCTGATTTTTTTTTTTTTTTTGCTGTTTGTCTCTCGTCAATTAATCGTTTCAACTTTGTTTTACTAATTGGTGACAGGACACTTTTCATTTTATTTCCACAAACAATTTATTCATTAATAGCTGATTAAAAAATTCTGATAGAAAATAGTTGTTTGGCCTCATTTAAAATCTTCCAAAGAAAATTTAATACGTTTTAGTTTAAAATTTTAGGAGAATAATTAATGACTTAGCAATTTTAATTCTTGCAATAAGTGAAACTTTAAAGTGCTTAATTTAAGCGATCTCTATTGTTCTGCACAACATTTCTGAGTCAAACATTTTAGCATTTGACAGCTAGCAGCAATTTACTTAGCATATTATGATTTAACTAATATTTGGCTTAGAAAATCTGTGGTTTATCATACATGAAACTATGTAACAGTAAATAGATTGATGTGCAGCTGCTGCAACATGAAAACTCTATTTACACAATACAGCATCATTAATAATGACCCAATATTAATACTTGAAGTAATTGCGCTTCAGTATTATTTCGAATGCAGAAACTTCATCTTTAAGATATTTGAACTTTTACCGCACTAAACCATCTTCTAATTTGCTCCAGCGATGGGTTTTTACCGGGTGCGTCCTGATCTCCCAACACAAATCGTCACTGATTGATAATTGCATTTCGGATTGCATTTCGGATTTTGACCACTAAGAGCGCTATGGAGCAACATTTTTGTCTGGCTGCTGCTGTTGGTTTCTGTTTTTTATTTGTGATAAGCTTACGCTACCGCTAAAGATTATTTTCTGCATTAATTAATAAAATATTTTCATACTTAACATGTAAGATGTCAAAAAAAGCCATAATTTCTTCAAACTGCTTCATATGTCCAATCAACAGTCCAAAACTTTCATTCACTGGCATAAATGACAGCAAAAACATCACATGTACAAAGTCAGCAACAGCAAATGATAATAGAAATAATGTATTTAATCATTTATAAGTATTTTTAATCGACAACACCACCTGGTGGCCAATTCTTATCTGGAAAAAATGGTGAAAATCTAATTTCAGTTCCTGATCTCATGGATATCTACTAGTGGGCAGTTTTAACGCTATCGTGCTGACACTGAGGAACTACAACATGACTTGAAACGTTAACTTTGACAAAAATGGCAGCCGTGGCGACGACGGCAGCAGAGCGGGAGACACGTCGGGGCGTCGCCATGAACGACGACGTCCTGATCACGTCGTTTGGCCCTGATTGGACTCAGTAAAGAAGATATCGTGAAGTTAGAGAACGCTGAAAATTTAATCACTAGTCCAGATCTCATCTTTTGTCACACTGACATGAAGGATCTGCGGTGGCGCAAATGATTCCATAATATCCCAGATTTTCAGGGATGTAAGTATTGCATTATCAAAATGGTTCGCAAATGAATGTTTTTCGATCCGCTCACTGAATAATCCACTTGTTGTGGCGGATCTGAAGTGTTGCCAACAAACTTAAGTTTTGGTGAGAAAGAACCTTCACTGATTTTAGTTGACAGTTTTGAAATCTGTTGAAATCATTTTGGAAAGACTGATTCACTTCTTTAATCAAGCAGCATCTAGTAGGAGAACAAGCATGAAAACTTCACTCGACACGCTGAAAAGACGACCCAAAATGGCTCCAGGCTAAAAAATGTTGGTTCTTTTTTATGGCCAAGAATCTTCATTATTTGAAACACTTGCTGCTTCTTCTCCATCGTTTCAACCACATGTCATTGGTGTGGAGGCCGGATTGAAGCGGTTCCCCGCGGAGTGAGCGGGCTGACACACAGATAACCTTCAGACCCACTGGCTCCCATGACAGATTATTATTCTGCATCACGGCTGGCGTCAACATTTAACTTCTTCTGTGCCTTCGACGCTGAATGGATGCACCTCTCTGGAACAAGATCAGACCGGAATAATCCCGCGCACAGCTCCGCAGGCCCGCTAGCTTTGGGAAAAAATGAAAATAAAAGAAATCCTGGACATGAGAGGGCCCAGATTCTCTCTGGACGCTCAACCGGAGCCTCCGACGAGGAAGAACGGACTCGCTGTGCGAGACGATGAAGGGTGTCACGGAGAAGTCCCACAGCAGCACGGCCCCGTCCTGACGACGCCTAACGCCACACGCGAGTACCCCCCGGATCAGCTGTCGGCCTCGTGCGCACCGCTCAGACAATCACAGGCATGCACGCTCAATCGCCCGTCCCCATGGCAACTGCAACTGCCGGTGCGATTGTATGGAAAGTGGTGTTTCTGATAACTTGTGACATGCAAAGACGGCCTCAGCAGACACAGGCGGCGGTTACGGGCCTCAACGCACATTATTCAGCTTTCAGTCTCTCATTTCTGCTTTTTATCATGACAAGGTATCAGGAAGTAAAATGAGAGGCTGAAGTTCTTTTTTTCATTACGCACTGAACAATAACGTTGCAATAAAAAATTGTGAATGAAGTCACAATATTGAGGAAGAAAGTTGAAATGTTGAGAAATGATGTGGAAATGCACCCGGCCGAGCTCCACACATTCGGGATCAATCAACTTGATCGGTTGTCTTATTTTTTGTCTCGTGTTACAACGTCTCCCCTCTGAATTGCGCGCAGCTGTAACCATGGATACCCTTCATTTGTCCATTAGCCCCCATTACAGCTTGCACGTGTGCAGCCGTCCCTCTGAACAGAAGCTGTTTTCAGCACAGTCGCTTCACAGTCCTCACACTGATAACACGACTGTGCTCAATGAGCTAAAGCAGACAGAAGTTCTTGGTCACTAAAGCGATGGGATCTCTGTGCAGTTCACACAGCGTGACTTCCTGTCATGAGTTCTGAAGTCTTCCTGTCCTTTTTAATTCAGACTACGCGTGTACAAAGTTTTGGCAAGTGGAAATCGTGCTAAAAGGCGCGTAGCGTGAACTCGGCATTAGAGTTAAACCGTAGCTTTTGACCAGTAGTAGTGCTAGAGAGCAGCTTTTTGTGATTTCTCTGGCAAGAACAAGTAACAGTAATTATAATAAACTTTTCAACCTGCAAACTGTTACAAAGTGCTTTACGGACTTGAGGTAAACAAAATAACTAAAAGCAATTATCACACACAAAATAAATGATAGACATTCATAAAAAACAACGAAGGTGCTTTGCAAAATTGCATAAAAACAGATGAAAGGATGAATGCATAAAATTTGATCTGCTATTAAAAAAAGTAGCTCGTAAACACGCACACTGTGTATGATTTTGATTCAGGTGCTGAGTTTCAGATGTGTTATGGAGAATATTGTGTGAATATATTGAGTATCGGGGAGAAAAACTAACAGAAAACAGAAATTATTTTAATGATAATTGGCTTGATAAAGCATTGACTGCACATTTTGGCTGGTTGCACCTCCACAGCTGGTTGCTGGCTTTGGTTTTGAGGAGGCAGCAATCTGCAAGTGAAATCAGTTGAGGTGAGAGAACGTTCACGGACACCTTATCGATTGGTGACGATGGGCCTGTGTTCTCCTGCAGGATGACTGAGGTGATGAACTCTCTGGAGCCAGGCACGGAGGACTTCGGCGGGGGCGGTGCAGCCGCGGATCAGGGCGTAGTATCCTTCCACGTGTCTGGTTCGTGAGTCACTGCAGCCGTGAGCAATAAAACGCTGGTAAAATGCGACTACAGTTAGACGCCGTCCTTACTGTGGCTAACGGCTGCGTGTCTGAACCAGCTGTTAGTGACGGCGACATGTGGTGGTTGAGTGATGAAGTAAAGGATGGTCACTCGTGCTTTACTCTTCAGTGGCGTTTAGCTTCTTTCTTTGATTTGAATTACCTCCTCCAGTTTAACTGTTATGGTTTTGTCCTCATGAATACAAAGTATAAAATATGTGTTTTACCAACACAAATCAAAAAAAGGTGTGAACAGTCTGGGATGAAATTTGGTGCACAACTGAAATTTGATCAACTGGTGATGAACCCAATCTGGATTCTGGATCCATTTTAATCATGGATAAAACTCAAAAACATATTGGATGGGATTTGAGGAAGAATTTTCTGTATATTGGTCTTACGTGAAGGAACATGAGATCCAGATTCAATCTCAAACATAAAAGCCAAACATGAACTAACGGACATATTTCTTATTAAACTTGGATGGATTTGGATTCGGACCAACAGATAAATAGTGCGGTTAATGGAGACGCCTGGAGCTGCTCTGGACCCTCGATCAATAACATCACTGTATGTAACTTAAAAAATAACGAAAAATTAGAAAGACAGGAAACATCTGGATCCAGATCAGATTTCAAAACCAGTAATTCAAAAACAACTGTATACTGAGAAAAATAACAGAATGTTGAGAAAAAGAAGACATGTTGAGAGTGATGTTGAAATACCGTTTCGAGAATAAAGTCAAAATATCGCGAAAAAGGCGAAATGTCGAGGAAAAAGTCCTAATACTGATAACATCACTGTGTTTTCTCTGCTAGTAACGCTGATTCTGGATCCAGATCAATAAGAGGGCCAGAGGTTGATGCTCGTTATGTCGGGAGAGATCATGTCGAACGTGAACATAACTCAGAAAACAACGGATGGATTTATTCTTTGAGCATTTTGAACCTTTTACTGAAAACTGGGCTTTTTCTGTTATTTGTTTTCAGTGACAATTTCATGTAGAACGTGGAGGCAAATGTCCTGCAATTATAAAGCGCTTTTCTAGTCATTTTGATCACTCAACGCTCTGCAGGTTCTGCATTCGAATCCAATTCCAATCAAAATATAGTCGTTTAAACACAGTCGAAACAAGGGTTAAAGGAAAGTACATCTTTTTCCTCTGTACATTGTCGATCCTGAAAATAACTGCTGAACACTGCAGTGATGCAGTGTAACTGCACATTTACTCAATCATTGTACTTAAATACAATCCTGCATTTAAACTTTTCTGCTGCGATAAACTTCATGACATTGAACTCTAATTAGATTTGTTTGAATAATGTTCCACATGTGCAGATATTTTAAAACATTCAGTACATGAAGGAGAAACAGTATTACAGTTTTAATCGGTGCTTCTTCTTTTAGTTTGCAGCGTTTTGCGTCCGTGATAGACCAGAAAACACACTAATTCCAACAAACAGAAGCATCACAAGCATCTTTTCAAACAGTGACGTCATCTTTACAAACCCAGCCGCTAATCCCGCCCATCCACAGCGTTTCCTAATCCAATTTACTGCATTGTTGTTCATTCACGTGATGTTCCCCCTTACATGAGCCTGAAACAGATCTGCCCGGACACCCATGAAAGGTATCCCAAGTTGTCCAAGAGGCTTCCGTCCATCGTGGTGGAACCGACCGATGGGGCCGAGGTGGAGAGCGGCGAGCTCCGCTGGCCGCCGGACGAGCCCAGCTCTCCGGGCGCCGACGCTCAAGCTGCAGGTGAGGATGATTTTTTTTTTTTTTTTTTTTTCACTCGCCTGGTCTGACAAGTTAAAGCCAAAGTCAGTTTTCACTTCTTGTTGTGTTTGTGAGCCGTTAAATAACAACAAGGACTGAAGTTATGTTGCATGTTTGCTCTCAGATACAGTCGCCAACATTTCTCTAATTTCACACGATTAAATCCCGACTTGTAGTGCCAGAACATCCACATATTTCAGAGGGGAAATGACAGAAATGTCAGTCTGCACGCACCTGTGATGGACGGATCCCTGAGTTTAAACACTAATATGGATTCAGTCAGATGCTTTGGCTGCTGGTGTGATACGACTCAGAATAAATACAGTAAATCCAGCCGATTAGAGATCCCATTTTCACCTGAGCCGTCGTGGGTCCGCCTCTTGTCCACTGACTCCACCTGATGCTGGGAACCAAACTCTGCTGTTGAGAATATTTCTCTAATTGAGTTCAGATAATTGTGCTTTGTTTTGAACGCTGCGTCCTGCCTAGTTTTTATTTTACCTTCTATTTAGTTAGATTTAATTAACAATCTCTTACTCGCAACTTGAAATAAATTCCTCCCCTGTTGATTTGCTCATGTTAAACAAATCAAAAGGAAGGAGATTGTTACCACGATTGTTTGGCGATCTGTGTTTAAGTGGTATTTATATATTGATTTTTATCGAAACTGTTAAAATGTATTTTTAAAAATCGATAACACAAGATAATAAAATCAAAAATGGTGAATCTTCAATTTTCGTATTTAAAGTGTTTAAAGTGCAGAGAAGAGCCAGAACAATAGTAAATAGTAATATTAATAGTAGTAATAGTAAATAGTAAATATCAAAAAAAGATGATTTTGTGAAGTTTTAGACCCTCACACAATGTGGAGCTTTAGGTTGAAAATTACTGGAATTTTCCTTTAAGTTTTTACCTATTTTTTTTAGATGACTTAATAGCCAAAGTCGCACTAAAATCATTTTATTCCATTGAAAAAATAAACAAAACACTGATTCCGCTAATCAGGAAATGACTGAATTTGATCTAATAATCAGCCTGGCTGGTCCAGAGTCTTCCATGTTTTTGGCCCTTTGCAACTCATGCAATGGTTGAAAATACCAGAAGAGCAACTTTTCCCGCTGGATGTCCGACATTGTATCGGCCTTTCACCATCTACGGGAACGCGCGCGCCTATCTGCCTTTGTGGAACAGCCAACCTTGAAGTAATAGGATATTATATACTTTACTCAAGTACTGTTTGCATGGATGGAACTAATATTTGTATTTTTCAGTTTTGGTCAATTTTTAGAACTGCGTGTTTTTTTTTGCGGGGGGGGGTCAAACTGAGCGTTTTTATGCCCTGTTGCGGTACAGTCACAGAGATAAACTGTACTTCGATGGACTTGGTAGTGACCCTGTGCGTTCTTCCAGGTGGGGAACAGCCGGACGTCGGCGTGGACGAAGAGGCTTTGGGTGCGGAGATGCAGAACTGAACAAACGCCACCATTACTGTGAGTGTCTCCAGACTTGGATGAATTTAAATAAAGAGCCAAAATGAGTCGAAGAGAGGAGCACTGATTACACTGATTGGAAGACAGCGGAGGAAGGGTGGATGCCACATTCCCAGACCCCGGCGGACGGGCTTGGAGCCAGAGTCCTGCTACTTCTGAAGGCAATCCCGTGACGGTGAAGGTGGTGCGGACACATGTAAAACGAGTCGCAGCGAACATTTAAAAGCCCTAATCTCCAGCAGAACCATTTATGCTTTAATTTCTAAAGAACAAAAGAAGAAAAGTGTCTCTGGCTCCAAGCCCTCGCCGCCCAGATTCCCACATTACCACGGCTGCTCCGGACAGATGTTCTTCAATGCTGTCTGAAGTATTTAGCTCCTGTGTGTCATATTACGACTACTGAAGGTAGCTCCTGTATTCTGTGCACAGTTTCTACATTAACTCTAGATGTAAATGACACCACTGTGTGTTCAGTGCCGACTGCTGTAGTTTGGTGATCTTCGTATTAATAGCTGCGACGTTTTGAAGCCCTCGTTGCTTTATTCTGTGTTATTTGGACGATACGATATATTATAACATGTGAGCATTGTTTTCATACAGTAGGTATTTACGGGAATGTTCAGTTTCGTTAAGATATTGGAGCAATATGTTCAGAGGAATCTAAAGGCTGTCCATTTTATTACCGACTACAGAAGTCGAAGTAACCAGTGTGTTTTAGACGTGTGCCGCTTCTCAACAGACGTGATATTTTTTAAAATACTGGAAGTCTAAATTATTGCACAAGTAATAAACCTTTTCAAAATTCTTAAGCGCGCTCTTTGGTTTATTGTCCGTGTGCTTTGTTCTGCTCAAAGGAGGAGATTATTATTCATAACTTGGCGAAGATGAGGGACTAGTCAGGGAGACGTGTTGATTTTATTTTTGGCCTCTCATCGTCCTCAGGGGGGTCCTGCTCAGTCTGGGGACCGACGGTGGTGAAAGAAGTATTTTCACATATTTAACTTCCCAGCGACACTGGGCATCTTCAGACCTTTTAAAACCTCAGACCTAATATCACGTTTTAATGAATTAAAGCAGTGCAAGAAAGCACAAAATCCAACCGCAACGCCGCAGCTCTGACACCTGCTCAAAACAACACTGCTGCATTATTTCACATCTGCAGTTTATTTCACTATCTAACCTCAGTTCCTCCAAGAACGCCAACATCAAACCATCATGTAATGTCAGTTCCACTTAGAATATTTCTCATTACTTGCACACAAGAAACGTTTTGATGAACAGCGAAATTACAGTTTTTCACTTAAGATGGCCTTTAAGGTATTTTTGTTAGCTTAGCTTAGCAAAAAGCGTGTCCATCCCTGCTGACTATATTACTAATCCAAGTGTTTGCATTGTCACGACTCGCTGATTGGGGTGCTGTCAATCAAAATATATCTATGAAAAAAGAAATAATCATGAATTAGGTTGTTGCTGGTAAGTATTCCGATGGCCCTCGGTCCCTGCCGCTGCAGTGTGGGCGCGCTGGCTCGGATGGAGAGGCGAAGCGAAGCGTCGCGCTCCCACACGCTCTTGGTCAGCTTGTTGAGGCTGCCGTATATTAAAGGTCACCTGGGTGTCTTGATCCAGACAGCGAGATGGACGGCGGATCTCCATCTCACTTCTTTCACGCCTCGCTGGCTCGCTCTCTGGAGCCGACCTTTCCGATGACAAGCCTTGTGAAGAGCTCGTCATCGGAGCGAGCGGGGTCTCTCCTGGGAAAATGAAGGGCTGCCGGGTAAAGATGCAGCGTCAATTATCTCTCAAATGTCACACGCTGTTTTTGCGGCGGCAGGAGGACTCGGTCGCTCCTCTTAAGGGTGACTCGCACACACAAACACACTCATGATTGACAGATAATTCACTCAGAGGTGGAAGCTGTTATCATCTGCTGCTGTAAAACATCCCCACAGGACTGAAGCTGCATTTACTCACCCAACAAATATTTCTTCAGAACCGTGTAGAAATCTTCTTTAGGTTTATTCAAGACGTCTTAAAAGCTTCTCATTGATGGTTTGAGCTCCGGTTGTAAAGTTCTGGTTTACCTCATTGGAAACTTGCTAATACATAAGAGCTTTCGGTCACATCGTTCCATTGAAAATGCCAAAGATGACAGAATCTGTCATAATTTTGTATCAGCGACAAACTGGACGCTGAAGATGTTGTGTTGTGTGAAGAGCCAGGGGAGGCGGAGGACAGAGGAAAAGGAGCTGGCTCACAGGAAGAAGCTGATCAGGAATGGTCCTCATGGAAGGGGAGCAGCCAGGAAATCACTTTTTCGGAGCTCACAGCTTAAGCTGATAAAAACCTCCACAGAGTCCAGATCTGGAATATTACAGAGGCAGTATGGGATCACCTGGACAGAGAAGAAATAAAAGACAGACAGAATCTAGAGAAGAAACCTGGATGTGATGAAAGAATTCTGGTAAAATGTACCAGATTACTTAAGGAAAAATCAAGTCAAAAGAGTCCAAGATGTGTAGAGATCACATGATATTTTCCTAATAACAAAACTGAAAGAAATGGGGATGAAAACATCAGAGCTTTTGCAGTTAATGTACCTGCTTGTATCTGATCACAGCACTTATCAGACTTCTTGATCCTCAGAGGATTGTGGCTTTTCTGATCCTCTTCTCACATATGCAGTTAAAAATCCAGCACATCCATCAACACATTCCACCAGGAGGTGGAATCTCTCTGCTAAACTCACAACTCAGCTGCACTTTGTTATTGTGCTAATTAGGTTCTGGACACTTTATTTGTAGCTGTTTGTAAAATTTAACAAGTTTAACAAAGTTTAACAACACAGTTTAGAAACATAATCGACACTTTTCAGGTTCCAGTCCTGCTAAATAAAAGCATGAAATAAATAAATAAAACAAGTGTTGCTTCTATATCTGATCGGTGACCAAATATTAGCATCAAACTTAACAAAGACTAAACATTAAAATCAGCAGACTAACATGAGAGGTAGATAAAAATGTACTTATTTTTAATTGAATAAAAATGTATTAGTAGATATTTTCTTTTTCTTTCCTCCATAGTTATGTTTGCTTCCTTCTTTCCACCCCTTTCAACAACCCAGAACTCCTTATTTTTTAATTCCTCCAAGTTTTTCTCTTTTTTTCTGCAGTATTTCTTGCTCTTCTTGTTCTGCCTCTTAATTCTTAATTCATTTTATAACTTTTAACACGCTTCTTATCATCATTTCTTCTTTCTCCTTCCTTTTTTTTCCTTTGATTACTTTTGTCCATGAAAATCCCCAAAACCGTTGCTAAAAACCTTGTCGGTGAAGCTTCACTTTACTAAACTCACTGTCTTATTTTCAGATAGGCTGAAATTGGCCGACACATTAAGTAGCTCATTCTCTGTAAATGACCGTTTGTTTGTGCTCCGCTCGGTCTCCCCTGTTTCATTATGTAGCTTTCAATCGTGATCCATTCAGAACAAAGGCCACGGGGAGCGTGCCAGCGGCCACTTGTAAACCTGTGTATTAAAAGGTACCTTTTAACGCAGCCATCGGAGCCGCTGGGCGTCGTGAACCGCTTGTGATTTTTTTTGATGATGTCAAAGCGTGCCGTGCCAGGACTTTCATCTCCCCACGCCTGCTGGCTTCAAACGGCCCCTTTTAAATGTGCCCGTGATGGGGCCGAGGCCCAGCGCCGTCTTCTCACGGCTCCAAAGAAGACTTTTACTGCAGCTGTAAACTCAAACCTGTGACAATAGATAGATTAAAAATACAGGTGAAGAATCGAGCAGCGGTGATAAAGTGATGAATGTTGGTACTGACTGAACCAACAATGACAGTTCCAATGAATTCTAAACAATGCTGATACTTTTACACAACAGCTACTAATAATAACTAAAAGCAATAATGTATATTTTTTACACTAAGGTAGAAATATTTGGAGTAGAAAGCACTCAGAGAGCACAGACCTCCACCAAGGCCAAACAGTCCCCTCCCACATGTCAGCAGACCTGATCATTTTACTCAGAGCGCACGATGCGGGGGAACATGCTGATTATTTTTTAGCAACAACACAAAAAAATTGTTATCTTCTGTTACTTGTATTATTATTCTATTCTATCTATCCATTATTATTTGGGGTTTGGGTAAATTTATGTTGCTACGTGATGCCTAAGTGTTAAGGCAACGAACTTGCAACTAACATTAATATAATATGAAGCTGAGTAGATTTCCTAACGGATTTCACGTCTCTCCAACAGTTATTGAGTTGGATCCGGAAGAAAACAGCCATCAGTGATCACAGCGGTGCCACAGAATCTTGTATCCAGACGATGATCCAGAATGGAACTTGTTTGGATTGCAACTGTTTGAGTTATCCAATTAATAAAATAAACTAACAAACGCAAGCAAAACTTAACCTCCGCTCCATAATGGAGGTAATCAATGAAGGGAATTTGTGAAAAATGTTTGAATTCTGGCTTTTTGCCTCAGAATTAAAAAAAAAAAACACCTTTATTTACAGGCCAAATCAATTCAATCGATCAACATATGAAATAACAATGAAGAGGAAGAAAAACAGAATCCAGAACAAACAAATGTATTATATGATTAAAAACAAGTATTGAACAAACTGTGTATAATTAAAATAACCAAATGTAATCAAAAGAGGAAAAATTCCCTCACATTTGGATCCTCTTTGTCTATATTTTATGTTTTCACTTGGTTATGACATCCAGGCCGGCAAAATTCTTGTGAGCGTAATAGTGTCATTTTGTCAAATGTTCAAGGACAAAACCAAGATAGGAAAACAAGGGCCTGGTTTGATCAGGACTCTACAGACATGCGGAAGCGTGTGGAGAACTGAACACGTGGTTGGTCATTACGGATCTTTATATTGTTGAATCATAAGCTCCTCTGCAGCCAGGATTTCCACCTCCTCGTTTCAATTTCGGTGCGGGGTCTGTTTGTTCTGACCAGAGCAGGTAAGCGGTTTCAAGGCACCCTGACACGACTGTTTGGACACCCCCACAAAATGTCAAATTATTCCTGTACAAACAAAATCAAGGGTTAAAAACAGAGTGCTCTTCTCCATTTGAAAATACCCATTCTTTTTATATATAATGTGTATTTATGTGTTGTACAACACAGAGATAAACACACGATGGAGGAAGTCTGAAGGCCTGAGGAGAGTAGCTGCTGTGTAGTTGGTGTTATGGCAGCGAGTACTCGTGTATGTGTCGGCAGGCGGCAGCGGGACGAAGAGCCAGCGACTCCGGTGGGTGTTTCTTACCGCCCTTTGGCTTGCTGATCAATGATGCTTCATCGATGGGTGCTGATGAGGAGATTTTAGTCGCCCACTGGACTGCACTGCCTTCCTGTTTACACATCCTGATAGTTGTACTGAAAAAACAAAAAATCACATTTGTAGGCACAGGCACACTGAAAAAGACTTGTGAATGGCCGTCAGGCAGTAAATCTCATACTGCGTGTTTAGAGGCTGCCTGGAATCAGGTGAAATGTTTCCGAACAGGTCTGGATGTTTGGTCTCCTCATATGAAATGAACGCGCGTCACGGAGTCCATTTCTTGAAAGGCCGCGCTGATGAGGAACAGCACGAATCTGGTGAAACACTGACTAAATTAAAGAGCGGCGAGTTGCAGCGTGTTTGATTGTATGAAGAGCACTCAATGCATGGACGGCAGCCAGCGAGGAGCTTTGTCTCCTCTGAGGCCTCTCAGCCTTCGAGTTGAACGCCCACGCGGTGTGAAAACACCTCCGTGTTGCACTCGCCGTGGCTGCCAAGTGCACTGGAAACGTTTCGCAGAAAGCTAGCGTAAACATTCCCCTGCCAACTTGAGGCTGCTGTTTGTGCTGTTTGGCTAACTGAAAGTGTAAAACACATAGATATTGTTCATGTGTGGCTGAAATAGACTATGGTCTGCTGAAGGCAGCTAAAACTTCACGTGGGCTTTAATATTTAGTTGCAGCTACTGTGTGTCAGTTTTTCCAAAGTGTGAATATTATATTTGTCTGACAATTGAGATATTATTCTCATTTTACTGTCATTTGTCCTTACAATTTTTCTTAATGACTAGTGTATGTTGATTAATGCAATTAATGCAAGGGAAAAAATGTCACTTTATTTAATAGTAACTATGTCTTATAATACTTTGCATCTTTTATTCTACAGCTGTACGATCGGCTGCACTGATATTCTTCCCATCCTGTGCTCCTTTTTTTTTTTTCAAAAAGAAAAAAAAAAGCAAAGGATTTAAAAAAATGAAGAAAAAAAGAAAGAAAGAAAAACTGCTTTCAGGATGAAGCCCCATCTTTCCTCTATAACTGTGTTTCTCCAGCCATAAAACTCAGTTTGAAAGAAGCAATTTGTAAGAAAGTGACGTTAACCTCCAAAAATCTAGGGGGCAGCATATCCCTAGAGGAACAACCAACTGTTAAATGGTATACTGTCTGCTGTAGCTATAGCAACTGTTAGCTTGGTAAGTCATCTTAGTTTTATTTATCTCTTATTTGAATGGTTTACGAGGAATTAAAATGGTAATTAAGCTTGAATCCAGTTAAATTTTCTGTTAAAAGGTTAAATGGATATAAAAATATCTCCTTTATTGACATTTTGTCAGTTTGTTTTGTTTTCATCCAGGGTGCGACAATCTGACCTTCACCTCTACAGGCACAAAGTGGTATTACAACACAAGATGGGTTAGCATGCTAACTTCAGTAGATACTGTATCAATACACAGAAGTACTTTAACATAACTTCAACGCTACTGTTTCTTTACATTCCGTTGATCATGTTTGTACATTTTTTGAAAACTAAAATCATGAGCATATCTCCCAAACTGCACCTTGGTATAAAGCAGCATGATACTAGATTAACTTTGACTATTTCTCAGCATTTTAATCAAGAAATGAGCTGGTTTCAAAAGATAAAAGTCACAAGATCAAATATGTTTGTGATCAGTGAAACATTTTTTGTGCCTAATATTTAAATTATTGATCTCACAGTAAAAATGAATGAAACATTTAAAAAAAAAAAAAAAAAAAAAAAATTCTTTATACGATATATAAACAGGGTGTGACCATGACCTCAACTAAATCACCCAGCAGATATGTATTTTATTCAGAATTACACAGCCGGTTTGTCATTCGGTGCAGGGAGCCTCTTCATTTGTTCGGGAATAATGTTCCACTCGAGCACACGGCGCAGCACAGGGGTTACTCCAGTAACATTTTCTATGAATAGTAAATGTCACCGTAATCAATTTTAGATGGGGGCGCTCTGCAGGGGGAGCCAGGAGCGCCCTGGGAGGAGGGAGAGGGGGTTGATGGGAGCTGCTGCATGCTTCCACCTTCGGTAGATGTTGTCGTGAGGGTAAATAAATATTTCCAAATATACTATAATAAATACTTTCCATTCTGATATAACCTTGATGATTACAGTCCTATTTTTGGCTTCGTCCTTTCCATTCTCGTGAATGTGACATCAGTAGTGATGGACTCAGGGTGTTTGAGGGGCAGGGGCGGAAATAATAATAATACCGCCATATCATATTTTTTTCCACAGGAAATGCACCTTAGAGGGCATTGTTTGGGATCCGTCCAAAGCGGGGGCCAACAGGGCAATATTGTGGAACAGAAGTGCATTAAACCCCCACAAATCCTCAAGGAACACCTTGAGTAGTCGCTAATGATAACAAAAGTTCATTGAACAGGATCATAGGGAAATATTTTTTACATTTTATTAAAGGTCAGATGTCAGCTTCAATGTGACATCATAATATTCTGCAAAAACACTTCGGGATTATGAACAGAAGTGGAGTTTACCGAGCTTGGCATCCAAAAAAATGTCAAATCTGGGGCTGGATCACTCCACGATACAGAGCTCACAATAAGGTAGAATTCAATAAATATGTTTCTCTGTATTTATTAATTTTTTCTCAAAATGATGCACCTGAGTGGAAGTAAAAGAGATTTCCTTGATTTTAACATTGTGAAATGTGTCGGTTTGGTATTAACAGTGAGAAAAACTTGCTGGGAAAACTTGTGATATAATGTCAGAACTCTGAAAAAAGCTCAGCTCATCATTTTGACCTCCCAGCACCCTTCAAGTTACTGTCTTTCAGGTTTTTCTTACGCAGATTTCTACTTCTACTCCACAAATATTGTCAAGTCAATTTATTTACATGGTGCGAAAACACAGCAAAAGTCACTTATCATCCAAACTCTTTCAGTATCATTGTACGTTTTTCTCCACTATTTTGTGACCCGTCGTTGCGATTTCTGCACCAGCCACTGATTAAACTCCGTACCTGCTCTGCCATCTTCTGACAATTAAACTAGTCTACTGTACACTGCACATTGGCAAGTTCTAACACTGGAGTAATTCAGCCTCACACGTTTGAACCAGACAGATTCCCAGGAGGAGGAGGAGGAGGAGGAGCTACTTGTACAAAGTCACCTACATGTTGATGCATCAGAATGGTAAGTTTTGTTTCGACAAGTCCCGCCCCCACAAGCTGTCAGGATTGGTTCTGTAGGTTTTCTATGTTGAAGACCTGTCAGAGTTCATAATTTGGAGACATCTTATTGGAGACACTGTAGACATGTTAATGTGGTCAAAAACATGTTTGGAGATCTTTATGGTTTTTGTTTTTTTGGGGTTTTTTTTGTTTTTTTTTTAGCCAGTCCTGTCCAGAAAAAAATCAAGTGTGTCCAAACGTGTGGATATTGAATTTCAATTTGTCTGATAAACTATTGGATGTTCCTTTATTTGTGTCCTTCCTAAGCTAAATAAAGTCTGTGAAACCCCTTCGGAGCGGATGTAAAAGCATCATCATAAAGCTGAAAACAGAACTGAATCAGACGGAAACTTGGTCACATGGTTCACGAGGGGCGACACACATATTAAAATAATATAGAATGCAAAGAACCATTTTCTCAGTACTTATTCCAGCACTGCCAGACTCTCCCAGCAGCAGTGTGAGGAAGGAGGAGTTGAAGCTGAGGCTCACGGAGCTTTGGGAGCATCACACCACATTAGCATAGCTCAGTGTTTACACATCTGGCGAGGAGGGAGGTAACAGTATGGAGTCATGGATGCAACACGTGAGGGAGGGAACATATGAGTGAAAGCTGTGGATATATATACATTTTTTTGCAGTTAATATAATCTGTCAGTGTCCTGATGCTCACTCTGGTCAAGTTGTGTCACTGGATGCTGTAGTGTTCGTGCGTGGCTGCGATTAGGAGTCAAAATTCAGCTCACAAAATGTTTTCTCCTCTCTCGTTTCGTCCCTCTCTGTGTGCGGTTCTCACTCATCCAGGTTCAGGAAGTCTTCAGTGCTTCAGTTGAAGGCACCTGGATTTGTTTTTGGTTTTTGAAAAGAGGATTAACGTCTCATCCGAAAGGCTTCTTCAGTTCTAAACATTGGTGGGGAATCCACAGTACTTACAGTAACCTCCGATAGGGTCGTCACACCTTGGAGGGGGTCGCCTGAGTCCTTGACCCTCTCTGTGTTTGCACATCAGGCTCACAAGTAACGTGTAGTTCATTGCTGAGTGGTTTAGAGGGTGCGACTCATCGATGACCCCCCTCACATCCATGTGCGTTGTTATGGTCAACTCTCCTCTCTCCTCCGGGGTTAGGAGGGGGGTTCAATGTCTCCTACACCGCTCTCCGGCGTTTCCTATGGTTGAAGGTGTTACTCCTCAATGAGTCGTTGCCCTGCTCTGCCATCCTGGTTCGGCTTGTTCCAAACATAATGATCTCTGGAGAAGATTACCAGTTGGTTTTATTGATTTATGCTGGTAACCATGAGTCACGGGACGATGCGTCGGGCTTCTTAAAATTTAGCTTTAGATTTGGGAAAGTCACTTTCAACAATTAGATTTAGATTTTAGATTTAATGTTGACTTCTTTCTTACCTATAAACATTATAACAATTACATAATCATGTCACATTCAGTATATTTAAGTTGGATTTTTATGTGAAATGAAGCTAAATAGTCTAAAATAAATCAGCAAGAAAAGCACAACTGAAGTTTTACATTCGGTGCCCCATAAATCTGCAGCTGCAGCACGATTCCCCTTCACACACGTGTTGAGGAAGAAGAGGCAAAAAAGAACCTCTTTGTCACATCCCACCTGTGATGTGTGAGTCACAAAGAGAAGCAAACGTCACTGAAGCTTCTCTGTCGATGCGATGCGATGTGAGGGAGATGAAACTGCTCCTGGTGGAGCTCGTTGACCCGCTCGAAGCCTCGGAGACCCAGCAGGTCTCACGGAGCCTCGGCCTGAACAGAGTCTCTCCTCACCGCCCCGTCGAGGTGACACTGAGCTCATGGTGCTGCGTTATTTAAAGGCTCCCAGAGTCGGAGCATTTTGATCTGCTGCCTCCGAGAACCTCTCCGCAGGGCTTGAGTTACGTTCCCTCGGAGACACAGAAGTCCTCAAAGGTTGTATTCATCTCGTGATCAGGATAAACTCACTTCTGGGCTTAATATCTCTGTGATAAAGACATATCTTAAAAACCAATTTGGGACTTGAGTAACTCAAGTGTTCAACCTTTAACTTGAGTATTCTGTCTGTAGTCAAACCTTGAAGCTTGTTTGTTTTCAAATGATGAAAGATCAAATATTTGCTTTATGTTACAACCCATAATGATTCCGTTTCCTGAAAAGATCCTTGTAATGTAGGTATTAATTTGAAGGAAAATGAAACAATTCTATTCAAAGGAATGTAGTTTTGTTGTTGTAGCCTCTTTAAATCCTACAAGGAAACCATTGATTATTTCATTACAGTAAGTTGATTTATTTGATTATAAATCCTGGTTTTCTCCCCTTTAATAATCACAAAAACAACTCTTTCCTGAAGACTATCATTTTGTATAATAAGCAAGGCATTTTAAAAAGTGTTTATTTTGATTTTGTTTTCAGCATTTCTCCAATTTTATCAATTTTTTAAGGCAAAGTTAAAGGTTTATATGCTTTAAATATATGACAGAAAGTATTGAAGTAAATGAAATGAATTAAAAAACAAAAATTTGATACGTAGGTACAGTATCTGCCAGTGTTGTGAGGGAAGAGATCACTGAGGTGTTTTAATCGGTCCTGGGCTTTGGTGATAATATGAACAGACATTCCTCCACTCTCACATCATGTTGTAAGAAACGGTGGGATGGACACCTTCAGTTTGTTGTACATCACTGCCTTGATCAAACTGGTCACTTGAACAGTCAAGATCATGACTTCTAGTTCCCTCATCATGATATTATTTCATCGCACAAAACTAAAGCATCTTTCCAAACTGGTTCTGTCCAGATTTCATGGCAACTGCAGCAAAGGACGAGTCACACTTTCTCACCACTGCAGCCGGGGCGAGCTGGAGTTTTTAAACTAGTCTACTATACGCCGCACAGGGGCGAGTTTCAGACATACTCGTTAAGAACCAGACATGGATTAGCAGGAAGAGGAGGAGGAGCTACGTGTACAGGATCGCCTTCAAGTTGGTGAATTTTGTTTCTACAACATTAAGCCCCGCGCCCACATTTTATCAGGCTTGTTACTTTAGATTTTTGGAGACCCCAGATGTCAGGATTGATTGCTTTTTTGGAGACTGTCATTGGTGGGTTGCAGAGCAAAAGCGGAATTTCTCAGCCATGATGTTGGCTGCTTATTTCAGTCATGATTGTGTGTCAAAACACCGCGTGGACACATTAATGAGGTTAGAAGATGATTTTTATTGGATGAAGTCTTTAAACTAGATGGACACATGGAAACAGGAATATATCCCCAGAAATCTACACACATTTGTTTTCAACCCAAAACGTCACCTGGTGGCCACTCCTCAAGCTAAAAAATGATGAAAATCTTATAAGCTCCAGATCTCATGGATAGTTAAAAGTGGAAAAATAGGTTTTGCTCTGACGCAGAGGAGCTGCAGTGGTGTCGGCGTTAATAATTCAATAATGACCCTCATATCCAAGGATTTAAATAAAATATATCAATTCAGTCCCTAGACAAAAGCTGAGAAACGATGATACTGAATTGGCGGACCAAGCAGCGAAGACACGACTGATTCTTCCCAAACCCAAACGGCAACGAGGCGACCGGGTGGAGGATGGTTAGTGAGGACTCCTGAGGGAGTGAGATGATATAGAGTACAGCTGTGTGACCTGCTGTTTCCAGTGCGTCATCATTCATCTGCTGTCCTCCAGGGGAAACAGAACTTTTCCTGCTCGATACAGGAACTGGTTCTCTCTCTTTGTGTATGACTAGTGGGTTTGTGCTGAGAAGAAACCGCGTGTTTTAGCATCAGTGCTTTCATTGGGACATTTTTGCTTCTTCTCAACTCATTGACAAAAACAGCAGAAGGCCTCCACTGGACCGGAGTACATCGTCAACCTGTGTTATTTACTGTTATAGGATGCTTTTACAACAAAACAACACAATATCCATGAATCCATTATCGGCTTTCTCTTGTCTTTTGATGACTTTTTTGGGCATTTTTATCAAAAACAATATCTTCAAGCAGATGTCAGATATTAATCGTGATCAGTACTTTCTTCCAATATCCATCAACTCCAGAAACATGACCACAATTCTGAAGTATAACTTTCTCTGCCTCTTTCAGGGGAAAAAAGAGGCTACATTTCCATGGACTTACATTATATTACACCACTAATATTATCAGTAAGAGAAATCAGACATTATCCAACAAGAATATGTTAGTTTTAGTCAAATTAGTTGAGGGCATTTTCAGCTGCTTTCACATCTACTTGAACTGCAATCCTGTGCGTAACTACATATTAGATAAGCAGAGTTCCTCCCGCTTGGACATTACTGAATTATGTTTCCTTCGGGAAAATTCTAAAAAAGATTACAAACGACCCTTGAAAATTATCGTTAAAACTTGAATTTGATCAGACGGATCAGATATTGTACATTTCTCAGGAGGTGAACTTAAGAAGTATGACTAAATGGTCAAAATGTCATTCTGATCTCACATTGAGCTCAGTCTCGTCTCAGACCAGATAACAGACCAGACAAAGACAAGATCTCTTTTAATATAATTATACTGGTGAAAGCTAAATTTGAAATATCCAAAAATAATTTCAGGTGGGTCCATGTTAACATTCAAAGTTCTGCTCCAGCCATTGGCTGCTTGAGAAATGAAATTCTGTTTCATTAAATCATGTATTTGGTTCTGTTTTTTCATGGAAAAAAAACTCTTCATGGTCTTAAAATCCCTTGGATGTAATTCTACAACTTTGTCTCATCTACATTGTGGGGACATGTGATGCAAACTCACATGTCCCCACTTTAGCCCCGCCCTACTGAGCGACCTGGAGTTTACCTGCTCTGCCAGCTTCTGACTTTTAAACTAGTCTACTGTACGCTGCACATACTTTGTTTTTGGGAGACGAATTACTCAGACATGACCCTGATGTTTATTTCAGACATGAAGTGTGTCTTAGTGCATAAAAACACCATATGAACATACTAACCAGGTCAAAAGCACGATTTTCACTGGAGGCGGAATTTATTTATTATCTTCAGCCAATCAGTCAGTCAAGTTCTCTTTTTTATATGTAGAACTTTTCATACGAATCAAATTTCACTTCAAAGTGCTTTTCGAAGAGATTGACAAAATGAAAAAAAAAAAATGACCTCAGAGCACAAATATAATAATCAGAAGAAGAGATTTAGAGACTAATATATAACCATTATAAGACGCAACGTAAAAGCTTTGTGTATTCCTCTGATGGTCACGTGCTCCGCCTCTTTCCCGTGACCAGATTCCTGTCATCACTTTTATGATTGAGTTTGTGAAGGCAGAAAATGTAAATATATCCTTGGCATCGCTTCATAGCACAGTCCTCTGGTGCATTTGCATCGGCAATAGTGCAATACAAACTCCCATGATGCCGCGCTCCTTCGTTTGTCACGAGTACGCAGCCTAACAAAACAAGCTTTGTGTGCAAACTTGAAAAATCAGAACGAAACCTCATCCGGACATCAAATTGCGTTGGTTTACATCATGTTCTGTCTCTTATTTCTCTCTGAGACAGTGAACAGAGAGGCTGAGACGCTCTCTGAGGCCCCTCGGCTGCACATTCTGGTATCGACACGCAATCTTGGTGCCGTTTTCATCCGAAGAACGAGAGAGCGGGAGTGAGGAGTGACAGACAGCAGGGTTGGAGAGAGACTGACTGCATGTGTTGACGTTTGCATCGGAGAGCACTGCCTCAGCCTTTGAGCAGAAAGCAGGCGATGTCCTGCCACTTTCAACAAACAATTTTAGGACTAACTGACTTCCTTTCATTCAATTTAACATAAAAACTGTAGTGTAGCTATGAGATCAGCCCTCCCCCCGTCTAGTTCATTCATTCATTCATTCATTCATCCTACATCACACGTTACAGTTTAAAAATGATTTGGAATTGTTTATTTGTTGATAAAGTCCTTCTTGAGTGATTTCTTGTGCAAAACAAATCTCTGACTGGTCAAGAATTCACGACGTCAGAATATTAAGACTTAATTAAGGTGCGGCCAGGTGGTGCCCCGAGGACATAAATTATTAGTTCAAATTCTTATTAAATTGTGTGTATTTCTGCTTCAAAATTCACTAAAGTCGTGCCGTAATCATGGGAATCTGTTGCATATAATTTAATATCTTTGATCTTAGAGATTTCTTG
>KV751380.1:0-10460 GCA_001698575.1 Mola mola | reverse complement strand
ATATTATATTATATTATATTTTATTATTTTTCATAAATGTACAGTGAAATATTTCAAGTGTTAGTGTTTTTGATTAAAATTTTGTGATTTTTTAAATTTATACAAAAGCAAATCAAACTTATCAAAATTAAAATAGTAAAATGAGTGAAACATTTTAGTTTTCATGTAAGTCTTTCTGTCTTAGATAACACTTAAAAATCATAATATTAAATTTTTTAAAGAAGCACTTGTAAATGAAATGTTCAGTTTGAATGTCTGCCATAACTCAAGATAAATGGTAAATGTCCTGTATTTATACATTGTTTTTCTAGTCATTGTTGACCACTCAAACTGCTTTTACACTACAGGCTCTGCATTCACCCATTCACACACACACATTCATGCACTGGTGGCAGCGAATACCTCGCAGGGCACCACCTGCTCATCAGGAGCGTTAACCATTCACACATTCATACACTGATGTCAAAGCATCAGGAGCAATTTGGGGTTCAGTGTCTTGCTCAAGGACACTTTGACATGTTAACTGCAGGGTCTGGGATCAAACCAGGAACCTTCCGATCACTGTACGACCACTCTTGTATCCACTTAATAGCTTTTTTAATGTATTTGTTGCCATGACAAAGACATTGAGATGTGATCAGAAGCTCAGGAAGAAGCTTGTAAATCTTTCTCGCTCTTGTTTTTTATGGTTAAAACATTGGCACTAGTTTGTGGAAGATTCCCACAGACTAATGCCAGCGGAGTTTACACGAGATTCGAACACAACCACAGGACTACATGTTGGTAGCTGTTCAGCAGCCTGTCAGACACCTACTTGAAATGAGGCAATGCCCCTTTAAGAGGCCCCGTAATGGGAGTGACTGGCTGAAACCCTCACGTGGTTTCTGGGAATCGGGACTGGTTTCGAAAAAAACTTCTGGCTCACACAAGCACAGCTGTCGCTGCAATAATCCCTCCTGCTGCCCCTGTCAGTTGCCACAAAAGCAGAAGTGGGTTGCATTGGGGCATTCAAAGACCCTCGTACATGTCATGAATGGGGATTGTTTATGGCTTAGGCAGGTTTCAGAGGCACAGATGTGCGGTTGGCCCCTGTTGCAGCTCCTCACTTTATGACCTCTCATGAGGTCATCACCAGATCCATCTTTTCAGGTCGTAGCTCCTCGGCTGTAGAATGCTCTCCCTTTGTTTTTATGCTGCATTGAGTATTAATAAAACATTTAATAAGACAGGCTTTTAGCTCTTATTCCCCCCTTTTCAATGTTATGTCCCTGGTGACATCACATTCTGTTTAATTTTGAAGCACTTTGTGATTTTTGTGCTATAGAAATAAAACCTACTTTTATACTTACCAGAAAGGTGTGATTGTAATCCAGAGAAAAGGTTTAGAAGCCAAAGTCTCCATAGAAGTGCTAAGATTCACTAAAAGCTAATATTTACTTTTCTTGATGCTGTGTGTACACAGGTGTCGGAGGAAATTCAAATCCTTTATTTAATTTATTTAAGTGACAGCATTTGTGTCAGTTTTGGGGGGACAGAGGTGACATACATAGTATTATATGAATCAGAAGAAAAAGAAGAAGAAAATTCCTCTCATAGTTTTGTAGGAATCCTTCATTTCTGCCTCGTGCCACAGCAAAGATCAAATCTGCACAAAATGCTTTTTTTTATGATTTTGTCTGATCTAAGTCACCGTACGTGGACGGCAAGTAATGTTTGAAACTCAACACACTTAATACGCAACAACTAAACTAATAAAAACGTCTCTTACCACCAACCAAATATTAACTTATGTCTGCCATGGTTCTGCAAAACTGACTTTCCATGTTGATTTTCAAAGTCATCACTCAAGATGCTGTGATTGTAGGAGGAGTGTCTCTGATCACAGGAGGTCACCAGGAGTCAAGGCTCTGGTCTCCACACATAAGACCCTGAGAAACATACAGCTGAACCAAGACTATACTTTCAGGGATCATTTCTATAGTTGTTGACTTGAGAAATGTGTTTCTAGAGAGTTTGGTCTCGCTGCCCACGATGAAGACTTGAGATATTTCCTTCAGAGCGGGAAGTTGTGGGAAGAATTTGTTTTCTCTCCACTGTTGATGAACGTTCAGACTTTCTAAATGATACTCTGATGGAGGAAATACGATCTGAGTGGAAGCCCTATTCTGTTGTGGAATATGAACTCAGCTAAGAAATGTTTAATGTTCCTCGACTCTGTTTAAAGTTTTTTTTTTTGTATTTGCTGATGATGCTGAAGGTTTAAGTTATCTTTCTTTAACGGGTCAAACCAAGTTAACACAAGGATTCATATTAACATTTTATTTTGACTGATAGACTCAAATTCACTAATCCAACGTTAAAGATGTCCAGCTAACCAAAACCAGATGGACGTAATTCACAGTCTGCCGACGTCCTCAGAGGAGGTCTGATCAGGTACAAATCCGTGTGTAGTTTCCTTGGTAACACCAGTACTACCTGTTACGAAGTTCATGACCAAATTGGCTGCTGTGGAAAAGGGGGTTTTGGATCTCGCTGTACTGGTGCTTAAATTGGAATCACCAAACCCAAGCACAAGTTATCCCATATATACTCATATGAGTGCAAATGCATACAAGTTGTAAAAGTTAAACAGGAATTAAAACATTTTCAGAAATTTTCTACTGCTGTTCTGTTCGTGCCAGTCTGCTTGGAATGAACTTTGAGAATGTGTTTCCTTTTAACAGACCTTCACCACCTCTGAGTTAAAGATACAAACTATTAATTGACAGAAATAACACTTGTTTTATTAAACATGACTCAAGAACATCAGTTTATTGCTTTAAAATGACCGCTCCACTCAGATCATGTTTCCTCCTTCAAAGTCTCACTGAGGAGCTCTGTACCACCATCAACAGTAGAGAGAAACCAAAGTCTCCCCACCAATTTCCTGCTCCGAAGGAAACATCTTAACTCTTCATCGTGGGCAGCGAGACCAAACTCTCTAGCAACACACTTCTCAAGTCAACAACTAAAGAAATGATCCCTGAAAGTATAGTCTTGGTTCGGTTGAATGTTTCTCAGGGTCTTATGTGTGGAGACCAGAGTTTGGCTCCTGGTGACCTCCTGTGATCAGAGACACTCCTCCAACAATCACAGCTTCACCACCCACAGATTTCATTGTTTGTGAATCATCTTGATGCGGCAGCATTCACGTCTCTTTGTTTGGACAGAGGTGACAGATGAAATATTACACGGATCAGAAATTCAATTAAATTTCTCTGGGCGTTTTTGTTGGCAGCGTACATTTATGCATCCTAGTCCAGCAAAGTTCAGAGCTGCACAGAATTCATTTTAGTCAAATGTAGGTGATTGAAGTTTTAGACTGCTGTTACTCCTTAACTGATGCTCTTCCCTCAACTGGGAATGTGGGTTGCAGTCATTCTTCCAACTTTTGTGTGTTCACCAACATTTAAGTAATAATGTGGAAACAATTCCCAATATGAGGGGTCCTGAGCTGAGGAATGAAAGAGGAAATAAGAAAACACAAAATTATGATGCAGAAGTGTTTGAAGGAACCATTTTTAAGTCACTGCTTTCACTTCACAGAGGTCACCCCAAAGGTTATCAAGTAAAAACACACTAAAAAAAATTATTCTTGGAACTTTAAATGTTGTATTTATCTAAAAAGTACCTCTACCTGTCAGATAAAGTCTGTGAATTCAGAGATAAATCAGTATGAGGTGTCCTGGTGTTCAAATATAAAATAGCATGAAGTCAGATTTGAATAACATTGCTTAGAGTTTCAGCACCAGTTAAGATTTTGTCCTCACTAAAATTCTTTCCAACAGTCAAACATCACATCATAACCTCAGTTGATAATGTTTGTCCATTTCCTCCTGCAGGCAGCACATGGAGGAGTACAGGGACGAATGTCCTGATCAGGTTGAGGGGTTCAAAAAGGAGGTGAAGTGGGTGATTGTCCAGCTCACACAGGAGGTGGAAGACCAATTCAAAGATGATATCAAGGTACAATTTCAACACTACAAACCAAAGTAAGGTTTGAAAAATGAAAAGCAAAAAAATCCGGTTTATGATTTATTCCCTCTTGAAGTTCCCCTTCCTCTATTTGTTTGTGTGGTTTTCTAAAGGGGAACTGAAAAGGTGATTCTGAACCTCCACTCAACAACACTGCTTTCAAACAATGTCTCGCTGTTTTCATGGAAAACGGTGGGCTGATGCCATCAAAACAGGTCAATCAAGATGAAAATGTTAATTGTGGGCTGTCGGACATTCAAATAAGGCACACACACAGGTTGTCTTGTCTCTGTCAGAACGTATGTGTGCTTTGTGTAGTGTGCATGTCTGTCATTGGTTGGATCATGTCACATTTACCGCCATGACACAAAAAAGATGGCTGCATCAGCAAGAGGTCAGGGGCTCGGTCGGAGGAGAAGTGCTAATATTTAGACGTGTTTTATTTTGGAGTAACGTGTATATCTGTATAGTTAAAATGGTGTCACATGAAACCAGGGGTGAGGGGCAAACACTCTAGAGTGATTAACACCTGGGCTCATGTGACCTTAACAACACACATAATGTCTAGCCAGAGGAACCCCCCCCCCCCAGGCTGGTGCTTTCAAACATGTCCTCTTTATTGGTGATTGTCTCCACCCACTCTGGGTTAAATACCTGAGTTTCTCACACTGACCCTCAGAACTGAAGAAGGTTTTCGGATGAGAGGCGAAACGGTTTCAAACAAGATAAGAAGTCCAGTTGCTTCCTACTAAACACTCCGAGACCTGATGGCCTGTTGCCCATTGATCCTCTCTCCAGATGAAAGTAAATTCTGCAGTCCTGGAGTCTGCAGGAAGAGCGCAGAGGCACAGAATCCAACGCCCTGAAGTCAAGTGTGAAGTTTCTGTAGTCTGTGATGATTTGGGGTGTCGTGTCATCTCTGCTGGTCCACCGTGTTTCATGAGGTCTGAAGTCCATGCAAGATCTTCCAGGAGATGTCAGAGCATCTCATGCTTCCATCTGCTGAAAGCTTAATGGAGACTCTTATTTTCTCTTATAGCAGGACTTAGTACTTGCCCACAGTGCCAAAACTACTACCTCTATTTTACTGTGCTTGGTTGAGCAGCCAACTCGCCTGACCTGAACCCGAAGAAAAATCTAAGTTATTGACAAGAAGAAGATGAGAAACACCCAAAAATATAGTCAAGTTGAAGGCAGCTATCAAAGCAACCTGAGCTTCAGTACCACCTCAGCAGAACCACGCCATGCCGCACTGAGGCAGTAATGCATGGTAAAGGAGCCCCAACCAAATAGAACTAATCATACCTTTCAGACATCAGACATTTATGAGTTATAAATCATTTTTCCATATATACAAATTATTTGAGTGTTTAACTTTGTGAGTTTATTTATGAAAAAATAACTTTTCCTATTCTTAGATGTATCCTCTATGTGATTTCATTTGCCGCTCATCTAACTTCCAATACACCTTATCTGATATGCTGCACTTCCCACTTTTGAACTGAGAAATACCCTTTATTGTTCAGTCTCTTGCTTTCCACATTACAGGGGAAGCAATTTTAACTTTATCTGACCTTCCGTCTTCCCCCAAGCAGAAGAATTTTGTTCCAGCCCCTCACAAGTTTCTATAGTCTCATGTATAAGTGTGACAGTATAACAGTGTGCAGGATCCATAATAAAAGTGTATATATGTATAAAGTTGAAAATAGCATACAAAAAGAAAACATAAATCTAGTGCGCATGCGGATCCACCTCATTGTGAAATATCTCTCCATATCCTTAATCTGAATTTTTTTACTCCCTGATTTCAGTATCGTCTCCAAAAATTGCATGTCGGTTGTATAAAAATGCACCTCTTGATTGACGGATTTTTATGGTGAATGAGAGAAAAAAAAAACGAGATGAAGAAGAGAATTTCCTTTCTGACCCAGAAATTAAGGCGTTAGTGGGTGAGGCAGAGGTTAGAAAGATCATGTTAACTGTTAGTCCTCAGGACTGTGAAACCACTGGAGCGTCAGTCTCAATTTTTTAATGATGGCTGATCTTTGCTTAGTATACTATGTTTGCTATTTATGTCTTTTTCTCATGTCCTTAATAAAGTTTTCATTATTATTATGGAACACAAAGCCATTGTGTTCGAATGTTGATGATAACGTGGCTCTAAAGGCTTAATTACAGTTTTATATTAAATTAATTGTGAGAGGCATCATCACCCACTCCTGCTTCAGTTCATCACTGGTTCAGTTTTCGTACATGTGCGCACAGCAAGTTATTTTTTATCGAGACCACAACCTTCATGTATGTGGAATGTGGTGTACACCAGTTGCAGGTCCTGATTTGTACATATGCAGTGGTTCTAAATGAGACCGCAGACGCACACATTGTTTTCTGATTGTAAAGTATATAAAAACTCCCACACACGTCTAATGATGTCTCTTAAAAATGACGTTGTTTTCCCTCTTTCTGTCTGAGGGAGGAAGCGAGCAGCACCGATAACCCTCGTTAGATCAGTCTTCCCGCTTTGACCCGGTTCTCTGTGCTGTTTTCCAGCCATACCTGCGGAGGATTATGACGAGGAAGTGGCTCACCAACGATGACGACTTTAAGCAGCTGCACAGTCGGACAGAAACGCTGGCTCGGCACTGCTCCCTCATGACGGCTTCACATGCCCAGGTGAGGAGGACGAGGGGGAGGAAGAGGGGGAGACAGGCTGAAAAGATTTCCAGCATTTTGACCAACCACTTTTTTAAAAATTTACCAGCCAGGTTATATTTACAGGAAAGACCTCTCCATCATGATTGGTTACCTGCCACTTCCCGGCAAAAGACAAACCCTCAGTGTTTTTACTGGCATCTGTCCCAATTGACACATCCCTCTTCAATGGAACATCAAAAGGGTCAATATAAGCAAACTTTTATTCTAGTTATATACACTGGAGGAAATCCTTGTTTATTTTTTTGTTAACCTCTTGGAAGTTCCAGTAAACCGATTCGGGCACCATTGTTTTCGGCCAGATCTCGCGACTGCAGAAGCCACGGGAGTCAAGGCTCTGGTCTCCACACATAAGACCCTGAGAACTATACAATATACAACTAAACCAAAACTATATCATTTCTATAGTTGTTGACTTGAGAAATGTGTTTCTAGAAAGACCTAAGATGTTTTTTTCAGAGCAGGAAGATGGTGAGAAAAATTTGTTTTATCTCCACTGTTGGACTTAACTTCTTGGAAGTTTAACTAAACCGATTCGGGCACCGTTGTTTTCGGCCAGATCTCGCGACTGCAGAAGCCGTTAAAGGTGGAGGAATTAACCCAGGCAGCTCACACGGATGAATAAGTGGAAGTGGAGGTGTGAGCTCAGATGATCTGCTGGTCCTGTGACAGACAAATAAAGACACACACACTTACGTTCTTCTCCCATTTTTTTTTTTTTTTTCTTCCTGTTATTCTGCGACATCACTCCCTCTCTGTATGTGTGTGTGTGTTTCCTGGCAACAGGAGTTTGCGAGTCGGCTGCACTATCACGTGGTGAGAGAATACGTGGGCCAGCTGATGAAGAACAATTACTCTTGCAAGAACCGGAAACACGAAAAGGCAGCGACAAAGATCTGTCAGCAGTGGGACGAACTCAGAGATTTGTTTGAGGACATGGTAAAGAAAAACAATAAAAAAATATTTTTTAGTTCAAGTTCATGGGGGGTTTATTCAAAGCATTTATTCAATTAGATTTTGCACCAATTGTTCTGATACGAAGGATCTGCAGCACGGCAGGAGACGTGTCAGGATGTCAGCATTAAATTATATGATTTAGTAATGGGGATATGGCTGAAAACGTGCATTTTCACACAACGCCACCTGGTGGCCAATCCTGATGCCAGAATATGCTAAAAACTGTGATTAGCTCCACATCTTATGGATGTGCAAAAAAATAAAGATGATATTTTTCCTTCCCATTTTTTTAAATGCACGCAACCATTTTGCAGAATATCTCCATAGGCAAAAAACAAATAGAAACACTGAAGCACATGTCGCAGCTAGCTGTGCTAACCAAACATGAACGAACTAGTACCTATCTACTATTGCTGTGGTAGTCTCTTGTACATACTCATCACAGAAAACAACAATAGTGTGACATTTACATACAAATACACAGAAACCAGAGTTGTTTTTTATCTAACAACAACTGTATCAGACATTTTGAAAAATCTTGTTTGTGTGTGGACAAGAGGTCAAAATTTACAGGAATATGTTGTGAAATATTTTTATTATTGTGTAAAAGGCCTGAATCATATTTTATGTAAAATATAATTTTTGATGACTGTCCTGAGGGACAGAAGAGAACAACTTTGAACCTCAGCTGCAGTTAGTCATGCAGCTAGCTGACTGTGCAGAGGAGGCACTTCCTGTATCAAATATCTCACAAATTTTGATTTAAATAAGTAAAGACAGAGAAAGAGAATTTATCATGTATTTCAAAAGTATTTAAAAACAATAAAAATTTGTTTAACGTGACTTTTTTGAGACAGTTATCTATCAGTACATTTACCTTTACTTTAAAGACATTTAGCTGATGACACTGTATGATATTTTGAAAGAGGACTTTTCTTGAAATGGGGTATTTTCAAAAAATTGTACTGGAACTTTTACTAAAGGAACTACATACTTCTTTCACAATGGCACTTCAGGTTTTTTATGTTGCAATTCATTTTAAATAGAGAAATAATCACCACCAAAATGTTAATAATTAAATAAATATATAAATACTTTCACCAGTAAGGGTCAAACACCAAAGCGACAGTTGCTTGATTTCCCACAATGCAACTCAAAAACCATTGTAATCAGCAGGGTCAAGTCAAGGCGAATTATACTTCATGTGACAAACTGAAGTGGATGGATTTACATTTATGAATATTATTTATGATTTATACCCCTACACCCCTGAAAAACAGTGTTGTTGTTGTTTCTTGTTTTTTATTAACATAATAAAAGAAGTAAAAGTCATGGTCTTGTCATGTCATGACAACCATATTCCTGTAGTCCTACGATGGAATAATTAGCTTAAGAATATATACTGATTTGTTCTGGGTTGCCCATGTTTTGGTGTTGCAGAAGTCGACCCACGAGTGGCTGCACACCGTAGGATACGACCTGAGCAACATCATTGGCCAGAAAAACAAGACGGACATCAAGAACCATCTGCAGCCGATAGTGGAGCATTACCCAGACTTCAGGTGAGCATTTTCCCTTTAATTTCAATTATTTCCTATGACAAGCAGAAACTCTTCAAAAATGGGTTTCTGGCATCTTGGAAAGTTTGTCTGCAGTTTCCACTGTCCAATTTACAAAATGGCTGCTGCCACAAGATGTCTGATAAACTGTTTTGAACTTGTTTTGATATTATCCAAAAAGTATTTTAAATAATTTGCCACAAATTTTACTCCTCTATTATCTACATAATAGAATTCCAAAAAGTGATGCTGCCTCTCTTTTTGTCTCCACTGCTGAAGATGCAGCTGTCTTGTTGGTATCCATTCTCTTTGTAGTCGTCATACATCCTGGCTGAGCACAAAGACGGATTAAAATGTGTCATGTCCATTGATTCAACATAGAAAATCGATAAAAGAGGCGAGGTATAGTCTTTTGAAGTCTGTGCAGTGATCAGGCAGCGGAGCCACGACATCGAGTTCCCACCCACACCTCATGTGGTCACAAATGTGGCTCAGCAATCAATTGTGTTGTTTCGTTCCCTTTAATAAGCAAAAAAAAACACTTGAATGTGCATCAGTGTGATAAGAACTATCTAAAAAACCTGAAATCGTTTATTTGACATGAACTTTGAGTTTTTAGTTTTTTGGGCCTGTGTCCCATCTGCTAACATGGAGCGGAGGAGGGGTTTGATTAATCTGCAAAATATTGTCACCATTAATCAATTAATTATTTATTCTATAAATTGTCAAAACATTGTGAAAATTCTCATCATATATTTTTCAGAGTCCAAATGACGTCTTCATATTGCTTCTTTACTCCAACCAACAATTAAAAACAAAGACTTTTCACTTACTGTCAGAAATGACAAAGAAAAGCAAATCCTGACATTTGAAAAGCTGAAACCAACAAATGTTTAATATCGAAGCAAGACTGAATTACTTGATTTTGAAAATAGTTGTTGATTTATTTCCATTTTGATCAACTAATCGATATTGTTGCCTCTCTAGTAATACACAGCCAACTCGTGTGTGATCTGATCCAGCACCTCAGAGCCAGTCAAGGTCAGACAGGTCAAAGACGGGGAAGTTCTTCTTCTCTTTAGCTCAGTTTTTCACAAACCAGATCGGTCAATGAAGTGAAACATATATGGAGGTTACCAGAGTGTCGTGACATGGGCAAAAGCAAAAGGCAACCAGGCTTGAGAAAATGTGCCAGAAAAAAGTCCAGGTTGAAGACAT